>JALJEE010000366.1:0-96647 GCA_023231475.1 Seison nebaliae | reverse complement strand
TCCCCCACATATTTCCGGCCGAGCAATCGACAAAATGAAAGATTTAGTCTTTCCTTCTATCATTTTGGAGAAAAAAAAAATGGCGCCAAAATCGCCATTTTGTTCAAAAAAGCGATGGCTGGGCCAAAATCCCCTAGAACCAAATTTTGGTATTAAATTTTTATAAATCGTCCGAAAATATATAAGTTATAATACTTGAAACATTGTCCTATTTATAGTGAACAAAACTTATTTACTTCATTTAATTTTAAATTTATTAAATTTTAATTCTATATAAAAGTCCAATTAAAGAAGTTTACGTACCTAAACTTGATTGGTCAGTTTGAAGAAAAAACTTAGAATAATTGAAATTACACGTCATTAATATATTTAGTAATTATAAATTATATGTATGATCGTTGAATAATGTGCATGGTGCATTATGCGTCGTCACCATAATAAAAACGAATTAAATTTCATAAATTAATTTTATAGAAATCATTTCGTTGAACATTAAACCCAAGAAAGCACAAATCTTCCGATTGGGGCATATGAATGACTTTATGATTGTTGAAGTGCTATGAATACAATCGATATATTCATAGTCTTCGAACTCTTTCGTCATATTATCTAATTCATTACCATTCAATTGTTTTTCTTCGATTAAACGAGAACTATTTTCCAAGTATAATTTACAAATATTCTCAACATCATTTTGATTATGACATCGAATTTTTGAATAACTGGGAACCATAATGAACGGTTTTAACAATTTCTTATCAACTGGAAAATAATTGATGGGAACAAATTAAAATAATATAAACTTGTTGTTGTTAGAGGTGAAAAGTATGCAAAATTGATTACTATTAAGAATTGAAGAATATTTGATATTTGGTCATCTGTCACTTTATATTGTGGATTGTTTAACAGAAATAAAAGTTTGAGCATATTCCTCGACATTTTTCCTTTTATGTTCAACTCATTAATTGCTTCCAATAAAATATCTTCCGAAAGATGTTCATCAGTGTTCACTATTCTATTATTTTTGTTCCATAAAATTTCCTTTACATTCACCAAAAAAATTTTTGAAAGTATGTCATTTAATACTTTCAGATGAGGACAAATAAATTCGAGATCATCTTTTTTTACCATCAACACCGCATTTTGATTTCGAAGTTTTTCTAAATAATTGATCGCTTGAAAATTTTGATCATATAATTTCATGTCATTTTCAATTCTCGATATCAAATCTTTGTTCATCGTTTCAATTACATTCAGCTTTCTTAAACATTTAATTAACTTATTAGTAACTAATTCATTTTCATTTGATATTTTATGTAATTCTATTAGCTGAATTAATTGATCGACATTTCCAATGAAATATTTGATTGAATTCATCTCATCTTCTATTCGATAGATCTTTGAAATAAGAAATATGGTAGTTTCGTTATCCGTTTCAATTTCTATCTCATCTTTTAATAAGTTTGATAAATCTTCCAAATTTTCTCTAATTGAATATAAATCAATTTCATCTTTAATCACTGAACATAAAAATATTGAATTTTTCTTCTGATTATATTCTGAGACATTAACTTTATTATTAATCTGAAATATTATTCGACGAATATGAGAAATATTTTTAGAATCTTCTTCCAGATTGAACACAAGAATATGATCGTTAATATTTGATGCAAATAATTTGCATATTTCCAAATGGACATAATGATCGCTCAATTCGGTCATAGAAATGGAACATTTCCGATATGTCTTTACATGATGCATTTGTATTATATTAATAATTTTATTCAATGATTCATTCTTCTTATTTTCATTTTCACCACCAACCGCACTATAATCTGTCACAGCGCTACGTAGCCGATATTTTGATGACGCGGTATTTAGTCGATGAAGGTTCTTATCGATTTTGATTCTATTTTGGTGTCGAGCTAATTCGGAATAAAAAGAAGAAATTGACAGATTTGTCATTGGTTCAATCAAAGGCAAATCATCGTAAGTTTTGGAAGAATTTTTAGAAAGTAGATATTTGCCTAATGTTTCTCGGCCGGTAAGTGGAAAGTGTAAATTCTGCTCATTAATTTCTTCAATTTCGGAATTTTCACATATTTCATCTTCACATTCTTCATGAAGATCCTGACGATTATCTATGTCTTCCAATATATTTGATTTAATGGTTGTCATATAATCATGAAATTTCAATGGATTATATTCTTTAAAGATTAAACTTATAAATGTTTGTCTGTCATTTATCTGATTTCCCCAAATACAGACATTCAATTGACTTTCTACCAAATCGGAACAAATTCTCCTTTTTCTGATAAAATCATAAATTAGATTAATATCATTAGTTTGCCAAATGAATTTCGGTATTTTATTTAAAGGATTATGCAATATCCAAAGACCATATTGATGATAAAATTTGATAGAATGTAAATGAGTTAAAGTTTTCGATAAATCAACAAAATGTAGAGGTAAATCTTCTAACTGATTATTGGTAAGAATTAATGTATCAAGTTTATTCATTTGTTGGTAAATGGTGGAAGTTGGTAGTTCTTTTATTTGATTATCGGAAACATTTAAGAATTTTAAATTCTCCATTGACCATAAAATATTCTCAACATTCTCCAACTCATTATGAGAAATTGTCAAATGTTCAATTGAATTAAATTTTTCAGTAATTTCCGTTTTTCTGATATGATTATGAGAAAGATTTATCAAATCTAATTTTTTACAATTCACCAATTCATTTGATACTCCTTCAATTGAATTTTTCATTAAATTTAATTGAAGTAAATTTGGAAAGTTGAATGTTTTTGGAATAGTTCGAAAGAAATTTTCGGAAAGATCTAACGATTCCAAATTCACCAACTCGTTCTTAGGGAAATTATTTATTTGACAATTATTCAATTGGAGATCAGTTAATGATGATAATTCGAATAAAACTGATGGTAAGTGATCACTTTTCATTTGTCCTTTCAAGAGTAAATCTCTCATATATTCATCAATTAAAGCGGCACATCTCTCGAAATTCATATAAATCTTTTTCAGATTTACGCATTCGCATATCGTTTCAGGTAACGAACTGATTTGATTATCATACAAATAAATAACTTCCAATTCATCACAAAAACCGATTTCTGATGGAAGAACTGAAATATCTGTCTGATTTAAATTCAACAATTGCACATGTATCAATTCGCTCAATTCGTTGGGAACAACTTTGATCTTGTTTCTGCTCAGATTTAAATGAGTCAATTGAACACATTTCCATATGACGGGTGGAACTAAAGAAAAATTATTTTCACTTAAATTCAAAATTTTCAATTTTTTCAAGTTGGAAAATGATTCCGGTATGGTTGTATAATCGTTTGCTGATTTGACTTTAATAGAATTTTTTGCCAAATTCAACTCTTCCAAATTCAGTAGACTCATAAATTCATTCGGAATTGACGATAAAGTGTTATTTGATAAATCCAATTTGACAATTTTCATCGGTTCTGAAATGGAAAAATGAATTATAAAAATCATTAAAATTCACATTTCTAACCTACAAATATTTGTTCCGGTATCTGAGATAGATTCATTGAACTGAAATTTTGGAAAGTTGAAACATGCTTTTTCGAACTTACCGATTTATTACGACTATTCATTCTAATGTTGATTCAATTACTATGGTAACCAGTGATTATATCTTATAATTTCTTAAAGAGCTGCCACATTGGAATAATTTTGAGTATTACTATCAATTTGATATGGATTTCTTCAGATAAAATTTAACTTAAAGGACTCATTTTATGATAATTATATAAGATAAAACAAGATGATTTTTCATTAAACATAATTTTATTATGAAAAATTGTATAAAATGTAGAATTTGAAAATTTGAAAAATCGGAGAAAATGATTCTGTTCCATGATGGATTAATCATGATGACTGGACTGCTTGAGAGATAGACTGATAAACAATCAATTTTAATTAAGATCATTCATTTCATCATAATTGGACTGTCGATTGAATAAAATTTTTATTGGCAGTATGGAATTTGGAAATTACTGCAAACAATGGAAAGAATTTGTGAGAATTTTATAGAAAACGAATGAAAAAAAAAACGGCATGAAACAAATGATGAAAGTGACAAGATTTCGGTAACAGACATTAAATCCATGCAACTCTTTCACACATTCGATAATACCGGCAAATTGAGCTTCCGGTAATGTATCTAATTCAATCATTTGTTGACGTTGTAATTTATAGGGTCGATTTTTCTTCTCTTCAACAAATTCTTCATCAATTTTTTCTCTTATTCTTTTACGTTTAATCAAAGTTTTGTCTGGAAAATAAATTATTAATTGATGAAAAAAATTTAGTATATTGAAATAACTTTTCCCCCCATCCAAATTTGTCTTGCCATCGATTTTTCTCATTTTACTTTTGTCTATACAAAAGTCTTCATCATTTTTAATACTTTCCGATTCTTCATTGGTCGCTTTGAAGAAGGAAGTTATGAAAGATTTTTTTTTTCGTTTTGACGGTACTTTTATAGTAACAGATTTCCTACAAAATTTTCGTTCAGCATTATCATTATTCACTAAATTCTCAGATACCTGTGCTTTTAAAATTCCTTTCTTAGGGATCAATTCTATTTTTGGTGAATGTTTGACGAACGTACTCTCATTTCGAGTACTTTCCGATGTTGAATTACCAACATTTCCTTCGTGTCGATGATTAATTGGAATTGTTAATTGTATTTTGGGAGTAGTAATAACTTCTTGGACAAATTCAGTTCCTTTATGCTGAAATGCATCCTTTAAATTTTTAATGGGTTTCTTTTGACAAATTTTCCTTGGAGAATTGTCCACATCCATTTCAATATCATGATTATTGGAACTAGTGACGTGATCTCCTTGAAATTGATTGTTGAAACTATTATTGTCATTTTCTATTATTTCGTTAGTTCCTAATTCCTCCATATTATTTACATCGTCATGATATTTTCCGACAAAACAATCAATCTCGTCTTCATTTCGTTGTTGCGGTAAACTATGGATATTCGGCTCATTTCCATGCTCTGTAGAACAAGTTATTGTAGGTTCAATGTCTTCCTTTTCTCTTTTTGAATCATTTTTTTGGTTTTGTTGTTGGGGAATAGATTCGATTTCATCCTCATCAGATGATTGAATGCAAAATGAATCATTAACTCTATGGTGAGGGATCAAGTAATCTTTTCTCTTTTCTTTACACTTATCAATAACATCATCTGTTACCTCGGGAATTAGATATTCGTCAATTTGGTTATTACTTTCCTGTTGTGGATTTATTGGTGGAATATCTATAATAGGTTGAATAATTAGATCTGATATAACTTTTTCTATTTCTTTTTGATTGAGAAGTTCATTATTCTGCTTTTCAGTTGGTTTGTTGGTTTTAACTTCTGTTAGTTTTCTTATTTCATGTTTATCAACCGAAATAAGTCTTTCTGTCTTTTTACTCAATTTTCTTTTTATGATTCCTAATTTAATATCGTCCGTTGTAGAATTAGAACCAAACGAAATATTATGTTCATCAAATGGTGAAATATTCCCAATATTCTTGCATGGATATTTCAATTTTTCTTTAATCTCGTTCCGATATTTCGATTCATTCATTGACACTGAAAATGGAGTACGATCTTGTTGAGAATGTCTCTTATTAGTTTCATTAAGAAATGAATCTTCCTCAATAGAACTAGAATCTTGAGGCACTTTGAAAGAATTTGACGTTACTTCTTTTTCTTTCGATGTCTCATCATCTGAGAGAATGATGAAATCCTCTGGATTTAATTCATCAAACGATTTTGTTGATATCTTAGAACGGTTCATTTCATTGTGTTGTCGGGGTAAAATTTTATAATCTTTCAAGTTATTGGAATAATTGTCAAGTTTTTCAAAAATAACATTATTTTCTAATGTTTTTTCGACAGTTTTTTCAATTTTCAAATTCGGTTCATCTTTTGGTTTCGGTGATTTTTTAAGTTTTGTTGATTTGGGGGCAACTTTTCTGAGTTTTCTCGGTTTTGCATTTTTTATTGTTTCTCCACTTTGCACTTCATTCGAAATAGTGCTGCTTCCTCTTAATTTTCTTGCTCTCGTCTGTACTGGCATGAGTAGAATGAAAATGAAATGAATGAAAAGAATTTTATAATTTCTTATTATATGATGTACGCAGTTAGAAAAGTAGAAAGCTAACTTTTAATGGTAATTGATAAATTGAGAAAATATGAAGAGAATCAAACATTTTTTTTTAAATTTAAATTAAAAATATTTCAAATTTTAAGTTTTGAAGAAAATTATTTCGCAGTTCAATAATTAATTTAAGATGAGGTTAGAATTATAATGAAATATTTCCAAAAGAAATAAATTTGTTTTATTTGGATATAGTAATGCAGGTGATTTATTTGATGAATTGTTCGAACAATTCTTCAATGCGCAGCCTAATGCATTTCTACGTTAATTGAATTCCTTTTTCAATTCCTTTAACTTCTTCTGATAGCTGAAGATTTCGCATCTCATTTCAACCAGATTCCATTCAATGAATCTTTTTCAACAATAAACAATCATAATCAATCGATCAAGAAAGACGCGAATTATTGGAAACGAAAATTTTTCAAACCGAAGTATTTCCTCGAAAAGAAACCCGATACTGGTAGAATTGTAAGTGAGAAACCGTCCTTCTATCAACAACAACATCCATCTTCTACAATACGACGAGGGGATAATCCAATGAAGAGTCAATCTTTCTTCCAACAGATCACTATCACCCAACGAAATAATGAAGAACCAGAAATTTTTCATACTGAAACGAGAGATGTTTGACCAATAAAATTTTTATAACTTTGTCTCTCACAAAAATTTCAGATAAATTTCCTCACATCAAATATTTTTCGTAGATATTTCTATGGATACCTTTTAAAGTCATTAAGATGAAATGAGATTTCTGAACTTTTTATTTATAAGTGTTGATAGATAAAACAATAAACACTAGACAAAATGCAAGAAAAAATATATGGCTATAATAATATAATAATAATATATAATGATTATACATATAAATACAACATATCTTCAAAATAACTGTGATGTTTGTGTGTTGTGTTTTTCTCTTGCTTATCGTTGTATATGAATTATCATGTATAGAAAAGGAAATAGAAACTCTGGTTATTTTCCCGGTAGGAAACTATTTCTTATCGTAATCGTTCGGGTAGTATGACCACTACGTGTAGTTCTTGTAAAAATGAACCTTACTTTCTAAATGTTTTTACTGACATTGTGAGACCAATGGAAGAAACTAGCAGGAGTGACATATGTTTAATACATTATATTGTTCATTAAGAAAATTTTAATAATTCTGAATTTTGAATAATATTAAATAATAAATATTTATGTAACATATTCTGTTCTGTGTGAGAAGGAGAAAGTTGTTCGTCATGATGTTTTTATGGCAGTTACATGTAATAAATCGTGATAGTTTTTGAGTATAACTGATGTACATTTATAAACAATCTTCTAGACTCTAGAATTCCTCTAGAATCTAAAGGAAAGAAATAATAATTCTCTGCAAGTTCTCTGGGTTGATGGATAAGAATAATTAAACATAAATATAAAAATAATAAACATATGTTCAATTTTTGTTTAGTTTTAAGTGAGCCGACTGATTTCCATGTTCTTTCTTTCTCTCTCTATCTTTTAGTTGAAGATTGGTTAGGAGAAGAAAATTAAAGTGAAAAATTTAAAGTTCAGAACAAATGGATAGCTCCAAATGTGAAGAACATCCACTTCCCAAAATGAATGATGAGAAGACATATTTATTGAATGTGTCTGTAAGTGGTGAGGATAGTTGCCACCATGAAATACAGTTGCGCAAACGATTGAAATTCTTTTTTATGACTCCATGTCAGAAGGTTCGAGTACGTCGTCATTTGCCGGTGAAATTGAGTATACAAATTCTGAAAGTTCTTGTCATCACTCTGCAAGTTCTCCTCTTTGGAATTGATCGTTCGTCACATATCGAATTCATTCACGATCACCAAACGATGTTTGAACGATTATTCTTGAAGAATTGGGATCCGGCTTATGAAACGTTACCTTATCCTCCATCAATGGGAGCTTATTCAGTTTTGACCAAGAATGATTTCTATGAACATGTCGATCATGCAGTTGCCGAAGTTTCTTCTTCAAATAAATCATCAAATTTCCATTTTCTTAAAAACAGTTTAATGAATCATTACAATGGGGAATTAGTCATTTCGCTTTCGTTCCTATTAATGAGAGTAATTTGAATCCTTTAATCGAATTGCACAATAATGCTGGTGATTTACAAGGAAAAGACAACGAATTAAATAATTCACATTCACAAAATAATTCAACAGATGATCCATTTCTCGCATTTTGTATTTGGAAATATCGGAATGGAACATTTGCACCAGGTAAAAGATATTACTCCATCGATTCTCGAATTGAGAAAAAATGTTTGAAATTCAATTCTTATTTATTCAACAAATCTTCTGAAGAATATGAGAATTTCTCTTTGCGAAAATTAATTGAGAAGGAATGGCATAATGAATTAGATTTCGATTTAATCGTTCAATCTCGACTGATATTCGAATTGAGAACTATCCAATTAAGTCGTCCACTAATTTATCATGAGCCGATCTGTTATCAAATACATACGGAAATCGTTTACGAAAATCGAGTACACAGTGGCCGAATGGACGTCTCTCTTAATCTATTACCGTTCATGTTACAATGTCATGGGAATATTTATGGAGAGAATACGAGAACTTATAATTCCTCCAAAGAATATTACGTCTGTTTAGATGTAATTGTCATTTTGTTGAGTGTGTTATCGTTTATTTTATGTATCAGATCAATTTATCGAGCACAAAACTTAAAAAGAGTTTTCATTTCAAATCTTCTTCATTCTTTTCAACTTTATTTAATCGAAGGATGTTCAAGAATTATTTGGAAAATATGAGATCAAATTGACAAAACGAGAGAAAGACGAATTTCTCAAATTATGGTACATTCTCATCATCATCAATGACATTCTCGCTTGCTTCGCTTCAATCTTTAAATTATTATGTGAAAATGGAGTTACGAAAAATATTTGTTTCATCTCTTCAACATATCTTTTCCAGAAAATGACAAACTCTTTAGATTTACCTGCAATCTTTTTAGGTGGAAGTGCCATGTTAGCTTGGTTTGGAATGTTGAGATATTTGTCTTTCTTTCCTCGTTATAATGTTAGTGAAAGTTTCAGATATTTATTTCAATTTTTCTATTTAATATTCTTTCAAGATTGTTATTTTGATTCTTCGTGCCTCAATCCCGAATGTCATGAGATATATGATATGTGCAATTTCTCTTTATTTCGGATTCACTTTATTCGCTTGGGTCGTTTTTGGTCCTTATCATATCAAAGTTCTTCAATTCAAATTCTATCTATTTATAATTAATTAATTTTATACTATTTCTCAGTTTCGATCATTGTCAGTTACATCTGATAATTTATTTGCACTTTTGAATGGTGACGAAATCTTTGTTACATATACAGCACTGAAATCCAACAATCAATTCATTCAAATTCTTCTCCAAATTTATTTATACGTCTTTATCTTTCTATTCATTTATGTCGTCTTATCATTATTTCTGGCGGTCATTCTGGATTCATACGATACGAAAAAAATCTGGTTCGATAAAGGCTTCCCCAAAACCAATCTTCAATTATTCATCGCTAACAAATTAAATAAAGATCATTTACCTGTTCAATGTTGTCCGAAGATTAGGTCTGGTTTTTTTTGTTAAATATTTTTCTTATTGAGAAAACTTTTTTATGTCTATCTCAACAGATATGATGATTCGTCAGATTCTAGTGATGAATTGAGTGAAAATTCTCTTCAGGAAATTAAGACGAAACGGAGGAAACTTTATCAGAAACATAAGAGATTTAATGAGTTCGATAGTGATGGGAGGAGTATGAGGAGATCTCGTCGACTTCAAAGAGGTGCTCTATCAACCATGTCCTTGAAAGACGATTACTGCAGAAAAGTCGATGACGTCACATTCTCATATGATGCGTCAAACATGGCAACAGTTAAAAATTTTATAAAAAAGTTTTTTTACTTTTATAAATATTTAGTGATTGATTTTCTCTTTTAAGGAAATTTACTCAACGTCATTCCACTACATATCAATCAATACAATAGAATGTTCTAGTGCTCGAATTTATATTTTTTTATTTATGTTTTACTATTTATCATTATTTATTTTCGTTCGTAATTTAATTTAATTAAAATTTTATTTTTCTTTTATTTTTCGAGTCGACCAATCCACACAAATTATATTAGAAATTAAATTTTTATTTTTTTTCAATTCTCTTTCCAACTATAGATAATATCATTTCTTTTGTTGTTCTCGTCGATGTATGAGAGAGATTTATAATAAAATTTTTATGAAGAATTTATTTGGACATCAATTTTCAATTTTTCCGGAGTGGATGCATGATATCTGGTATATAAATCTGTTGAAGAATGTGAGCGGTTATGGAATCATTATTCTCATAGTTTACATTCTGATTAAATTGTGTAAGAAAAATGAATATTTCATTTCTTCAAGTTTCGTTTCTCTTCTAATTTCCTTTAATATTTAATCTGTTTATGAAGAACGAGGACTCTATAAATATATTAGAATCTTCATATATGGTGATATTTCTATGCCGTTAACATCCAAAGATGTAGAATTGAATGATTCTGATGGAAAAAGTGAACAAGAAATAGTACGAGAATTACCGTTGAAAGATCGTTTAATTCGATTGTTTGTGTGTTCTACTGGTCTACTATTTTTCTATTTGATTTGGGGAATTATGCAAGTTTGAGTTTTATGAGAAATAAATTAATATAAATATTATGAATTTAAACTTTCTTCCATCTCAGGAACGGACAATGACACAATCGTATGGAATTGAATCGGAAAAATTTACTCATTCTGAATTTCTCGTTTTTGTAAATAGAATTATGGCATTTATCCTCTCATCCGTCGTTTTATTTTTCTGTAGGAAAAGTGAAGTTAAATTTATCAAATTTTTGAAAAAATAATTTCTATTTTTAGAAATCTCATATGGCACCAATTTGGATGTATACACCAGCTTCTCTAACTAATATCGTCAGTGCATGGTTCCAATATGAAGCATTGAAATTTGTCTCATTTCCCACTCAAGTGATGATCAAAGCTTGTAAGATAGTTCCAGTTTTATTGGTTGGATTGTTATTGTTCCGGAGGAAATATAATTTATTGGATTATGTTCAAGCAATTTTAATTTCTATCGGTTAACATTTTTTTTAGAGAATTTGAAAATTAATAAAATTTGGAAATTGTAGGAATGTCTATTTTTATGTTGGAGACATCGACGATTACGAAAGTGTCGAAACATGTTAGTAATGTGGAAACATTGGGCAATTCATTTGTCATTATCAGCGGTCTCATTTGTATGAGTGGATATTTGATAACTGATGCATATACTTCCCAATGGCAACAAAGTTTATTCAAGAAATATTCAATGTCAACCATCCAGATGATGTGTGGAATTAATCTCATTTCATCCACTTTCACATTCGCATCTTTACTCGGACAAGGAATTCTTTTCGATTGTATCAGTTTCGGTATGAAACATATGGAATTCATATTTCATGCAACAATCACTGGATGTTGTTCAGCGTTTGGTCAATTATTCATTTTCAGAACTATACGTCAATTCGGAGCTGTTACACTTGTGACGATTATGATCATTCGACAATGTCTCAGTGTTCTAAGTAGTTACATCATATTTGGACATGATGAATTGACATGGAAAGCATGGGCAGGAATTCTTATCACGTTCGGATCATTATTGGGGAAAGTTCTTTATCAAGAACGACAAAAGAAACAAATAATAAATCAAATTGAGAAATGACGAAATTTATTATTATTGATTTAAAAAAATAATTATATTTATTGTTATATGAATAAATAAAATGAAGTGATCTCTTCAAAATGATATCGTCATCGTCGAAAGTATTAGTATTTGATGTTATTGCTGTTGATTATTCCATTCACTTTCATGAATGAAGAAAATGAATTTTGTTGAAAGTTGAAAGAGAAAGTGTGGAAAATGAATGAAAAATAAAATGGAAAATGACTAGGAAATTATCATATTATGATAATTGAAAATGTTAATCGATCTGCATCGATTATCTTCGTGAAATATTCGAAAAAAATCTTTTTTTTTGTTAGGAGCAAGAAACAATGAAAATTTCAGAAGGAGAAATTTGTTTGGAAAATAATAATAATTCAAAAAATAATTGGAAAATTCATTTCCCCAATAATTTCTTTGAATTAATCAATCGATTATCGATAGATGATTGTTTAATGAAAAATGAAGGAGCTTTCTTTTATAAGTTTTCGTTATAATTCCTATGATGATTTAACGAATTTTTAAATTATATCCGTTTGTCAATCTCGTCGTTGGTCAATTTGAGTGCGGCGACATTGTTTGATGAAATGGGAGAAATGTTTTTATTTTTATTGGTGATGGCATTTAATGTATTACTTGTACCATTCGTACCATTATTATTTGTGGCGATAGGAGCATTGGAAATCATCGAATTTTGATTTGTAATTGTATTGCTCATCAAATTATTCCCATTCGTACTATTATTATTTAACGATGCGACATTTTGGCAGAATTGTACACCTAATGGTAAAGAACCATTAATATTATTGAAATTATTATACAATTGTTGTTGTTGTTGTTGTTGTGATGATTGTTGTTGTTGTTGTTGATGTGAAGTATGATGAATATTTGATTGTTGTGTAGTTTGAGGTGGTTGCATGACGAATGATGTATTTAATAATTGATTATAATCGAAATTAGTCGTACCGAACATTTGTTGTGAATTTGGTTGATTGAACGAGATAAATTGCTGGGGTGGATATTGAGTGGATGATTGGAGATTATTCAATAGTAATTGATTTTGGAAAAAATTGGGATCGGTTGAAGCTGATGATGAAATCGTTCCTAACTGACCAATTGTTGCTGTAGATGTCGAATTATTAATTGGTTTATTGGACGAAGTAATAATTGTAGAATTAACTGAAGCATTCGTTGTTGTGGGAGAAGTACCATCATGGAGTACTAAATGATGAGTCGTAGTCAACAATGTCGACGAATCAACGATATTGGAGAAATTAGAGAAATTACTCGATGTCGAATAAAGATTATTAGCATTCACTTGATGGGGCTGGTGTTGTTGTTGTTGCTGATGTTCCATATTTAACAATTGTAGAATTGATGATGTTTGTAAATTTTGATGATTATTTGGCTGCGCAAGAAATTGATGGAAGTTGGCTGAATTAGTTTGCGGTTCAATTCCACTCAACATGAATTGTGCGGAAGGATGTGGTGGAGTAACTAACGAACCTAAAATCGAAGAATTTCCATTGTTGTTAGTTGAATTGGTGTTGGGGAAGAAAGAAAGATTTGGATGAGTTCCATTCTGATTATGATGTTGTTGATGGGATTGTTGGGATAATTGTGGTGGTGGTTGTTGTGTTTGATGTTGGGAAGTGAGTGAAGATATAATCATTTGATGTGGAGTCATTGCTTGAGGTTGTTGAAGAATGAGACCGTTTAATTGCTGATTATTCAATTGACTATTTATTGGAGTTGAATTTGGGAGAATCATATCACTGTTCGGGAAAGTCCACAATTGATTGTTTTGATTGTTGATTGAAGATGTCTGATTTAAGTTTAACCAATTTTTCATTAACGGTGTCATCTGATTATTGATGGTTTGTGAATTCAAGAAATCCGTTCCCCACAATGAACGAGTTCCATTCGAATTTAAATGATCAGAATTATTTAACTGATTCTGATTCATTGTTGATGTTGGATCGATCAAAACATTACCTAATAATGCATTCGGATTTGTTAAATTTACATTAGGAGTTTTCATAAATGGATTCGTTTTTAATAAACCATAATGATCGACCAATTGTTGCACTCGACGTGCTTGTCTTTCACGTTCGGTGTCAGCAAACTTTACAACAACGCTAGATGAAGCACCCTAAAATTATTCAATTGAAATTTTCATTATTTCATTTTGGAAATTAGTTAATTATTAACTTGAAAGATCTGTGATCCATGCAGACAATTGATTGCATTCAATGCTTCCTGATGAGTCGAGAATTTGATGAATGCACATCCTATATTATTAAATTTTAAGAGAATGGAAAAGAATTTAAGACATAACCTCTACTTTCTCCATTTGGTCCTTTCAAAATTGTACATTCCTCAATAGTGCCGTACGGTTCGAACATTTCGCGAATAGCACTTTCCGTCATTTGTTTATTCAGCATTCCCACGAATAATTTGCGATCCTCTGAAAATGAAATGAAGAAATTTAGTCAATTATAATAACTAAAATTTATAGTATAATAATAATAATAGTAAATTATTATGAATTGACGGAAAATATAATACTTTTTAAAAAGTTTCTAGAAATATTACTAGGAATTTTTACTAGGACTCTAGAATAGGAATTTTTAAATTTGTTGAAAAATTCGTGAATTAGTTACCTCCTTTCATGACATTAAATATTCGAATAATCTGATCAACATGATCGAATGCGATATAATATTTCTCCCCGTCATCTTGATTGATACAGTAGATACCTTCTTTACGAAACTCTTCTTCACTGCCTAATGGCTTGATGCAACTCAAATTACAATTCGATGATTTGAGATAGTTGAGAATTTTTTGTCCATTATTATCATTTGTAGTTGTTGCCATTTTGATGGATGTTAAATCATGTGTAGGATCATTACTATTTAATGGTGACTCTGGTGTCATCCTCAGTAAATATTCTTCGTTGAATCTAGGTGTAGTACGGCGCTGTTTGGCGGGCGAACTGGGATGATTAAGATCGTTCAAACTTTCGATAGTACTTGTCATCGAAATTATTCTTATTTGTTCATGTGCACCCAAAACGGTTAGAGGAAAAAGGAGTTTTAGTTAATTGGAGACAGAAAATCTCTATTATTGATGTCAAGGAAAGAATTAATTAAAAATCAAATTTAAGAGGTTTTTCATGAGAAAATGTCCGATATTCTCTCAATATATTCCAATTTACTACTTTCCAACTTCATCCATTACTTCCTATCTTATTATTTGGAAGGAGAATATTTGAATAATTGAAGGAGCAAAAAAGAGAAAAGCTAATCACGATAGTAATGATGATAATAGTTGATTAAATGTAGGAAGACTAAATGAAATGAAGATGGAGAATGAAGGAATGTAATATATCCCACAGCAATTAATCATTCTTCAAGTTGAAAAAAAAGAAAGAAGAGTATTTTGGTGAAATAGAAAAAGTGAATGATGATGCACAAATGAATACATACGTGCATTGACTCATCATTTAAAACTTTATATGGTGAAAGAGAATTAAGTTGATGGTTGCACTCATCCATCTTCGCTCAGGTGTCTGAAATCAGAACACTAGTCGTTGATGTATAATTAGAAAAAGGAAAACTTAGGCAAATTAGGAGGAGTAAACTCATCATTTGTCAAAGATTGAAGATGAATTAATATGGATAAATCATAGACTAAATGTACCAATTCTCTAAGATGATATATGCATGTTTTGGACAGAATCTCCATTGATAGGAAATCTGCTGATTCCTTATTCCAATATCTTTTATCATTTTCATTCCGATTTATTATTTTCAACTTATCTGATTGAAGGCCGTTAAAGATTTCGTGTCTTTATTCATGTACTATGGAACTCTCTTCATTAATGTTCCGTAAGCACAGCGGTAATAATACATAACAAATTAGATTCTTTTTCAATGTTCAAAAACTAGTTCTCTCATTAGAATACGATTCGTTCTCATTCGAAAAATCTACAATAACAAAATTTTATTTTTATATGAAAATAGTTCTTAAATAAATTAAACGAATATTTCCTACTTCTTTCTCCAACAATGTACAATGACTAGGTAATTGGAAACAATCATTCCCCCTTATTCATCGTAACCAGATATAGAATAGTTAGGTAACTATCCACATAAATCTACACTTCAATCGTCTCCCTCCAATTATTCATTTTCATCAATTATAAATCTTCGTTTCATTACACTTGATATAATGGACTAATTGCAATTTGATTGTACCATTTTTCAACAAAACTCTTCCGATAGTAGAGTCCTTATAAAGGAAATCGTAAAGACGAAAATCTTAATAAAAAGATCAAACGAATTCTTCGTTGAGATCTTTTACCCATAACTAATACATAAGGTTTCCTTTCTATTAGAAGATGGAATTCTTTTCATGAAAACTTAAAAGGCATCGAAATGTGTTAAAATATCGAACAAATAATCATAAAGAATTATTGATATTAATTAAAGAATTTTCCCTTTATTTCTCTTCAGAATATGACATCGGGATTCTTTCCAGGAAATAATCTTTTCCAAACAATTTGTGTTAAGAATACACAAGAATTCTTCTTAGATAAAATATCGGGTGTATTATACTAAAGAATAATTGTAGAAGCAATTCTTAGAGAAACAGAAGAAAGTAAACGAGATCAAGTAACAACGAAATAGTAGAAACTAATAAAATTGAGAAAGATAATAAATTATGATAGATTGTATGTATGCTATTCCGTTATTTTCAGTTATCATTCCATCATCAGAGAAACAAAGGTAAAAAGAAGAAGATTGGAATGGAATCTGAAGAAGAAGAAGAAAAGCACATATTTTTAAAAATACCAAAAAAATGAGGAAGAAAAAAATGGAAACAAAGTTGATAAATGTTCATAAAAAATCGTTAAAAACATAATTCCCGAATGTTTCTTAACAACTAATATCACATTTACATGACGGATTGCATCTGGTTCCATCTCCAAACTTTTATTACTTCCTAAATCAGTAAATAAGACTTGTCCAAGACAAGAAAGCATAAGAGAAAAGAAAATCTATCCATCAAATATTTAACTCGTTCCGTAAAGGACAATTGAAATTTGGCGCAGGCAAAAATGTTGATGGAGAAACATAGGCAATATTTTTCTGTTTCTTATAAAGAAAAAAATTCTCAGGAAATTCTATGTTAACTTCCTATGAATTCACTTCATTTCTTTCAATTGGGCTTCTTCGTTTCCAATCGACTCATATGTTATCGTTCTCGAAAAAAAAAGAAAATTCTAAGTATTTCATTGTTCAATTATAATGGGAACATTGGACGGGAAGGACAAGAAGAAGAAACTCTACCAAAATATGCCTGAAATCATTCCTTTCGTACTTATACGAGAAGGGGGATTATGTTTGTCGTGGAAATAAAAAATTATTTTAAATAAAAAGATAAATAATTGTAGAAGTATTTAGTTTAATATAATTTGTTGGTTTCCATCCAACTTATGTACAATTTATTTTCTTTAACAAAATCAATATTATCGACCATAAATGGAAATGATTTGTTCTAAATGACGTGAATGAGAGAGATTCGATTCCCATGTAGGGTAGTTAAGAAAATTCTTCATATGAGATCAGTAGTAGAATGTCATAATGACTCCGAACAATAAATATCAATTTCCACTGTACTTCCGATATTTGATATCAGTATATTTTCGACATATGATCATACCTAATTTTTTTTAATTTTGTCTCCATTTTTTACCATTAATGTTTTCTTACCATAAATCGAGCAAGATCAATGAGTTTGATGCAAGAGTCTAATGTACTCGATGTATCCAATTGACATTTGAAAATAGATAAAATATCAAGTGTTATCGTTCATCATACGTATGATGGAATCATCTGTAATGAACGAAATGTTTAGGTGGGAGACGAAGTATCTTAAATGTTGGAACTTCACCATAAGAATTCATGATGGAAAGAATGGAACTGGAAATTATCTGACGAGAACCTGATGAGATTCATCGATGAAGACAATTTTCTGTCAGCTCTCAGAATGTGTTTTTTTTTGACCATTATGTTGGAAGTGGAAAGAATATCGAGAATTTGAACGAAAATGAAATATTGGAATATGTAAGTGGGTGAATAGAAGGAAACGAAGAAGGCGACGACAATAAAAAAAATTATGAAAAATCTTGAGAATCGAATGAATACTGTGCATCATAGAATGATGGACCAAGAGAGATTCGTCCGCAAGGAGTCAATTTCCGTCACCATTTTTGGTTGGAGTTAAACAGGAGTTCATATGAAGAAGAAGGAAAGATTATACCTTTAACTGAAAAGTCAGAGACTGAAAGTGAATATACACATATAATCTCAACTGTTTGTTATTTCAGTAGAGGAGAATGTCGAGATTAAATGTCAAAGGAAGAAAAGTAAAAGTTTAGTGGCTATGATATAAATCCGTAGATATGTATATCTATTGGGCCAGCTCTCCATTATTGGGCTATTTGATACGATCTTTATATTAAGAATACATTATCACGTCGAATACCAGAAAACATATTGATAAGTTGTTTATAATATAAGAATGAGATAATGAACAAAAAACATCCGAGATAATTAATAATTAAAGAGCATCATATGCACATTTACATAATGAAATGCAATTTAGGTAGTCGAGCATTATTATTATTTTTTGTTAAATAATTCGATTAAATCACTTTTCTCCAAAATACTTCATTTATTTCTTCAAGAATTTATTCAATTTCGTCGTATTATATAAGTGGGAGGATATAGAGAAATAATGGTCAAATATTGAGAGGAATTCTAGTGTTCGATTATTTATTCGAAATATTACTTTCAGGAAGGAAAGAAATGGAACTGACAAAAAGAATTCTTACAATTACAAAAATCATTTTGGTGGAGAAGAGAAGAAGAAAAGATTTGAAGAAGATTGACTTATTAGTAAGAAAATGAATAGTAGTGGAATGCCAGAGAATAAAAGAAAAAAGAACGGATACAAACAAATGTCAATAAATGAATAAATGTCACATTTATGCTCAGAATGAAGAAAGCGAAGATGGGGAAAATGATGGAAAGAATTGACAAAAGAAACAGTTAGATGCACATACGTATATGCACATTCAAATATGTGGACGATCGACCTCCATTTAAGCATCTATGGTGCATGACATGTTTATTCATTGTCTGAACAACCTTACGTCGATTGTCATCAGTCTAAATACAATTAAATTTGTCCACTTAATATTTTTACTTTTTCTTTCTTCTTTCCTTCGTCAGGAATTAAACCATCTAACTTTTCTTCTTTCTATTTTGCGCAATGCTAAACGTCTCTCTCATTCGCTTATATTCTCCTCAATAATAGGAAGAATTCTTTTATCGTCATCCATTCTTCCATTCTTCAGTGGAGTTCGTTTATTCATCTATCAATCAATCATTCATTCATCCATTTGTTCATTCACTCTTTTCATCAATAGTAGAAAAACAGAAAGAAAATCTCAATATGGATAATATTTCCAAGAACAATAATAATAACAACGACGACGACGCCGACAAGAACAACAATGCGAGAGGAAAGAATGGAGAATAAAAATTATCATGGAAAAAAGTAGAAGTAGTAATAGAAAAGTAAAACTATTTAATCTTATACACAATACCAAGGTAGATACTTAAACATATAAATGGATGCACTTGAGTGTGCACATTTTTTGTATACCTATTATAATTGTGCGTAATGTGTGGAATATCCATTTATTTGATTAATATTCTCTGAATAATGACGGATGAATGATTTGTGACTCAAACGAATCTATTCTATTACGAAATAATTTAACTTTAATGCATGCCCTTCCACATTCGAATTTGTTTAGTCTAGGGGGGAAACTATGAAGAATTATTTCAATATTGACTCACTTCCCCCGAGAAGGCAAAGTAAGAGAACATTAGAAAAAATCAATCATTCCCATTAAACTTCATTGCATCAAATCGATGCATTAATGAACTGTTTTTCTTATCTATCATACTACAAACTCTGAACTACTAACTCTTCCTTACATTATTACAGTTTTCTTTTTCAATAAATAAATAAATATTTCAATCAACTCATATCATCTATGGTTATTGGAGAACTGATATGTATCAATTAATTTACCGTAATCAAATTTTATCGAACATTACGTCTACTTGTCATGAATTGACAGCAATTTTCACGAGTCACACACTAAAAATTGAACTCGAAGTTTAGTAATTTCACAACAAACTCAAATCGCCTGATGATCAAATCCTCTCATTTTTCTCGAGAACAAATAATGAAAAAACATCGATTTCCTCACACATCTCAAGAAGTTAATTTCTTTTTTAGCTTGAAATAATCGCCTGATTACATTCAATTATTCTTCAATCTGATTAGCATGAGTCGATCTGTTGTTGCGAGGTGATAGGAGAAAGAAAGAAGGCAAAAAAGAATTTGGGGTGAAAGAAGGATCGTTATTTTAACGAAATAAATTTTTTTGGGGTGAGACCTTTTCTTTTACTTCTATTATTCGTCCGCCCAACTAAATTCCATAATAGTGCATGAATTATCGTCCCGAAGTTAGAAAAGTACAATATAATTGGTGAACCGAATGATTCGAAGTTGAACGAACAAAAGGATTTGGTAAACTTTTCAAAGTAATATGAAAAGGAAGAGAATTAACAGACTTAACTCTAATGAGAAACGAACTTCACACGATCAGATGCATTCATTTAATTCATGCGTACGATCCTCGTATGTAGTCTCTGCTATTATAGAGATATCCGGTATTTTTCTGAAACTAATAATAAGCGATCGATAAAACGAAGTGGTATGAAAGGATGAAAACAGGACATCCTCATATCATATTAACAATCTGAAACATGAATCATACGAGAGAATAAATATCGATAAGAAAATCCATATAGAACGATGAACGATGATGATGATGATTATGATGCTTTTTTATAGTAAGAGTGAGAATCTGTTTGAAATGAGAAGTTCGTATAAAATAAGAAGATGAAGAATTTCTTTAAATTTCTTCTAATAGCACTTTATTCTTATAGGGGAACTTATATTCCGTTTATTTCGCATGAGGTTTTATCCGGAGGATTTCTTTTAAATTCGAATTAATTCCGTACGAGACGGAAAAGTAGAAATTCTTTATTTCTTTCATCTCTCTTATTAGCATAAGAAGTTGGTGAGTTGCCTTAAACTGTTTTCACACTTAAAACTTATTCTGCTCACATTATTGGAGCGGAACGGTAAATCTTTAAATTAATCGTTAAACACCATAATAGGTTAAAGAAATTCATGAGAAATAAAATGAAAATATTTCTTCTGCAAAAGAAATTGGTTGGTGTTGGTTGCTAACCTACTTTGCTTTCGCTATCAGCCGGTTTCACTTGCATTGGACGAATCATCTGAAAATTATATAAAAGAGAATGGAGAAGAATTAGCATATTGTTCGAGTCATTCATCCTTTAATCATCAGAGGAATTAAATGGGAAGATTTTGATTCATCACTTACAATCCATTTCAAATGCAGCCACTGATATTCACACATTCCACTTGAGATGAGAAAGATCACATTTATTTGTACACTGCCGACTTATTATGTCAGAATAATAGGAATCATTATACAATGGACTGTAATATGGAAAGTGCCAGTTTGGTATGATGTGACTGGTATGAGATGAATGATATCGAGATTTTTTTAACGACACGTTTGTGCAAAAGTTAATAATTCAAAAAGAAAAGCGATGAGATCTTTTCATTTTGGAAGAAAGTTTATTGACGAAATAACACTAACACCGATCAATGTTTTCTTCTCATGTAACGCTTTCTGTGCATTTAAACTGCTTTCGCGATGACAGTACGTTAAAAAGGCACAACCTAATGAACATTGGTGAACATTCATCCACGAGAAAAAGAATGGAAAGAAAAATAATTAATAAAAATTTTAAATTATTTCAAACAACAAATCGTCAAATTTTCAAAAACAAAAAAATATATAAAAAATAATGTTTAACAATTTTTAATACAAAATATTTCTTGTGTTAAAGTTTCAGGAATTTCAAGAAATTCTAAAAAACAAAAAACTTCAACGAACGACAAACATAGTACTACAAGAAGAAGAAGAGTACTATCGAAAGAAGAAGGAAAGAAGCTACACATGCCGAATGTTTTCAATATTTTTTTGGTTTTACAATAAAAAGGTAAAAAAACCAAAAAATAATAAGTTTCCTAGACATAGGAAGTGTCATAGAAATCAGTAGTTCTAATTGAAAAAAAAAACGATATCCATATCAAAAACTCGAACATTACCAACAGTTATACAAGAAAGAATATTGTGGAAAATTAACCTCTATGCATTCCATTTTGGCGATCTTTCAAAATTGTGAATTCGTAAATTGGTCCGAAAGTTAAAAGAATTGGTAAGAGATCTCGTTCCACCATTGTTCTAGGGATTTGTCCAACAAATAACTTAATTGCATCTTTATCCTTCGGCAGTTTCTTGTTAACATGTCCTTCAACAACCTCGAGTGAAACGCATGGAATCTCTTCACCTATTGAATTTTTCGGACAGAATATTGATACTCCCAAATTACTCATTAATGGCGTTGGCAATAAAAGATTATTAAGTTTATTATTATTTCCTGTGTTAGTTCCGTTCGTGTTGTTACTGTTATTTCCGTTGTTGGTATTTTCCAAAATGAGATTGACATTCTTAGGATTATGTTGTGTCGTAAAATCTAAATGTTATTTATTGAATGTGTAAATTATTATTGAAAATTAGATTATTGAGAACTCGAATGAAAAATGAACCGGTACTAGGTGTGGAACTAACTCCACTAGTTGTACTACTACCACAGCGTGTGTGTTCCGATAGTGGTTCGTTAATCATATTGGCTTCAGTAATCATGGCAGCGACTGCAGGCATTGTATGATTTGTTTGGGAGCTCAACATCTTTGAATTGTGCAGATTATCAATAGAAATAGTTGTTTCTTTATTTACTTGTAGTCGCTGCCTCTTTGCTGCTGACGGATCAATTTTGAATCGAATGATTCACCGAAGAGTGAGAGTAGGCAAGAAGAAATTATTTTCTAAGAAAGATGAAAGAATTGTTCATATAAAATAATAGATAAATTAAGAATACATCTTATATGCTGGATGGAGACATAGTGGATTGTCGGAAGATAAATAATATATATTCCTGAATTTCCCAATTCGTGTCATTTAAGAAAGAAATTCACATATCAAACACTAATTATGTCAAATCACTTTAAACGGTTTTCCAATATGATCAATGAAAATAATAATAATAATTTGTCATAACAAAATACCTCGACAAATGCAAGAGAGTAATCATTAGAAAATTAATGAACATACATGAACAATGGACAAGGAGGAAACTATAGAATATATGATTCCATTGCTTCAGCAGGAAACACCAAAAGGAGAATAATTAATCGGCACAATAATTCTATTAGGTGCATACAATCGATTCTGTTGTATGATAAGAGAACATAAGATCATTGACAGCGTAGTGAAGGAAAAAAAGATTTTTTTATATCGGAAAACATTTTCTACGAAAATTTTCGATGACAGTCCAGTTCAATTAAGCGGACATGACACCAGATCTCATATATTTCATTATATATCCAAATACAATTCCTCATATATTTGCACTGCACACTTGAATATATTTAAGATGTAGAACTATATATCTATTACTCCATCTGGTATACGTCGCACTAATATAAGATTTAGTCGACGGAAATAACATCACCACGTACTTGTCCCTTGTCGAAAGAGAATGTGATAGAGAATGGAAATTTATGGAAACATATATTATTCTATGTGTCTCTGTATTGGATATAGGTAGCACGAACAATAAGAATAATCAGTACGTATAACGAATAAGATGGAATGAATGCATTTTCCTTCTTTCGTTTTGACGAAAACTGCATTCGCGCGACTCCTTTCAACATATGCCTCTTCATTTGCTAAAGAGCATATGTGTAGCGGGGTGGTAAATGAAGAATGAAAGGAAACTTATTATCAGAATAATTATTGTATATATTTGAATAAAAGTATCCTTATGTATGTATATATGGAGTGAATATGAACGATCGTATTTGCATTTAGAAGCATTATCGATTTTCGACTACGGAGACGAAATAATGGAGAATACTATATTATGAAAATGACGAATTACGTTCTTCTCTCTTTCTATTCATCTCTTTTTTCTTGTACTTGGTTTAATTAAGAAAGAAAACTGGAAATTTCCTATGTGTCAGAAGACTACACGTCAATCGATTCGTGGTAGATGCATACTCTAATAAATAACTGATAATGCCCATGATAATAATTTGATGACAATGACGTTATATTTTCATTAGAAATAATCTGCGGAATATAATCGGAATAAATTTTCCTATTAAACACATTTCGAATTCATTGAAAGACCGACACTTCTTTCCCGACAACAACTATATTCTGTTCCTACTTCGATTCACTAATTCCCTTCCACAATTTTCCTTCTGTTGTCAGTCGAAAGATGAGGAAAGAACGAAATGAAGAAGTAAAATGTATCAAAATACATTCTCATGCAAGCAATATGTTATTAATCCAATATTTTCAACAGAATCGAATTAATTACAATATAGTAGGAAGAGTTCCTTTCAGTGCATTCAATAATCCTTGAAGTGGATTTAATGATAAAAGATGTTTTCTTTTTATCGCCTGAGCGGAAAAAGCAGATGGCAACAAAATAATCACAGGTTCATGTTGTTCTTGTAAAAGCGAAGTAATTATACGAGAAATAATTGTCGAACGGAAGTGTCTCATTATACTCTTGACACTGGACAAAGATCGCAGCACTCTCATTGTTGAGAACTGCTTGTTAAACTGGGTCGAAAAGCCAAAAAGCACTAATCATTTCATTATCCTACTCCAATTCTTTATTGAAAATCTGCTTAGCAACACCTATGCTATATTCTGACATTAACTATAATGAATGAGTTCCTACTTCAATTGCATATAGTACTTTGTTCAATTGGAAGTTATTTTTAGTAAGATAAATGTTAAAGAATGATAATATTTGAACCAAACGAATATTGGCAAAAGAAAATACATTGTATTAAATGTCAATAAATAGCGAAGGAAAACAATTAGTAAATGCAAATAAGAACATTTTTCTTGAACTACCTGAGTATTATGATTATTATTACGCAAGTCGGATTTCCGACAGACGACAAGAAATTAAATTAAAAATTTATAATATAATTAGTATATATTATTCGTGTGTCATGTAGTAGCTTAAGTAGTTTTCTAGAAAATTCAATGGAATTAAATTAAACTTTAAGAAATTGGTTAATAACGATATTTAATAAACAAATTTTAAGCGTCGTTTTGTTTTTAAAGATATTAAATTAAACATAATATGAAAAACATAATTAAATGATCAGCAGAAATGGTAAGACCAAATTAGAACACAACGAAGAAAATTGTAAAAATGATCGATTTAAGAAAATTTGTTTTTAAATAATAAAGAAAAATCAATTTAAATGTTTGATGAAGGAATCATATTCGTATTATGGAAGAAATTCCTTTGTCGGGCACAAAGCGTGGTCATTATTCGGAAATTCCTTCAGAAATTATATTATCAAACAACATATCGGGAATTGCACATTCTAGCAATATAATATCGTTAGAGCAAGATGAATGAAAATTGTAAACGATGCTTCAATGGTCATATAATTTTAGAAAGAGCATGGGATTGAAATAAGTCACTATCATTGTAGATTTGGAGAAATATTAGATGTTATTTGAAATTTTAAGAAATCACTTTATTTTACACCAAAAAGCTTATTGGAAAAAATAAAATATCAAATTTTAAGCTTCAAATTGTTTTTAACTTATTATTTTCACATATATTTCGTCATTTGTCAGTTGATTATCGTAAGATGAATCAATTACAAAAAAGAGAAGAGATTGCAATTAAAGGTTTTCCTGGAATATGGAGTAAAGAACCCGAACGACCGGATGACCAAACATTAAACGATCGAGGAATTGACAAGACAAAATTGGATCAGGAAAGACGACGAGAAGAAAGAAGGAAACGAAAACGAGAACAAAGTGCTAAGAATGAGAAGCGAAAACAGGAATTTATGGAGCGTCTAAATGAAAGAATTATTGGTAAGAAGAAAGCGAAAGAGGACGATCGAAATGATGATGAAGATAACAATGAAGGAAAATTAATAAAATTGATCAATTCCATACTTTCTAGATTGGACGGTTCGACATCTAATTCCAATTCGTCTGTTGAAAATGATGATATAAATGCTTTGACTTATTGTCGATTGTTAAGTGATTCCGATAATTCAGATGATGAAGGGAATGTGAATGACTTCTCTTCGAAGAAAAAGGAGAAAGTAGCTGACGTCACTATTGGACCAACATTGTCTGATTGTCTTCCTGATGAATCGAATAAATTATATCGATTGAATTATGGAAAAGATTTGTTGCCTGGTGAAGGTGAAGCGATGGCGAAATATGTTAAAGATGGAAAACGTATTCCGAGAAGAGGAGAAATCGGATTAACTTCTAATGAAATCGAAAAATTCGAAGTATTAGGATACGTAATGAGTGGATCACGACATCGTCGAATGGAAGCAGTTCGTTTGAGGAAAGAAAGTCAAATTTATTCAGCGGATGAGAAACGAATTCTTTTGAGATTTAGTACGGATGCGAGAGCACATCGTGAAACTCAAATTCTTGGACAATTTAAAGAAATGATTAAACGAAGACAAATTAATAATTTAGTACCATAAATTATCATCAGTTATTAAATTAACTGATTATCTTTCAACCGAATCACTTCCATCATAATTTTCTTCCATCTATCAATTATTCTTCAATGTTAGATGGAACAATTTCAAAAATTATTTTATTTCACAATCAACAGAAAATTTCTTACAAATATTCTCTGACGTATGGTGGTGCCATCGTTGCTGTTTTTAATGGTTTGGTAGGTACTCCAAGATAGTTGAGTATGATGGAAAACTTTTGGGTTTTTGTAATACATTTCTTTTTCTTAAAAATATAATGAATCAATTTGAATAATGAGAAAAATAGAAGAAGATGAAAACTTTAAAAATCTTATTCAAAGAACTTTTCTGAAACTGAAATTTATTTATAAAAAGAAATTATTGAATAAAAAGAATTATTGAATTAGTAGAACATATTAGAAACCTCGGCGAAACTTTCCCACATCTCATTCCAAAAATGATCCTTCTCATCGACGTCCTGTCAATTTAATAAAAATATTTCTAAATGTGAAAAATTTCTAACTAATTTTCGAAATTCATTCATATATTCCGTATGTGATAGTTTTAATTTCTAAGAGTTTTATTTAAGAATTTCACTAAAATAGAAAGAAACTTCAAGTGATGTAGTGGATTGAATGAAAATAATTGAGATTGTTATAAGTAATAATTTATTAGATTTCATTGAATGTGACGAATAAATGCAAATTGAATAAAAGAGCTCTTTAAAAGAGATGATCGATCGTGAGATGAAAGATAAAATGAAGAGAGAGATTATTGAAAAATGTTGAGATGGAATTGTTGAAAAATTCAGTTTTAATTAAATGGAAACGAACGAGAAACAGGTGGTAGTAGACAGTTCCTCCAATGAAGACAAAATGACGGGAAGATGTAATAAAATTAGAAGTAATCGATCATTAATGAATAATTTTTCCATTTTACTCATCAGTCACCAGAAACAGGATAACTCGATGAGAAGAAATAGGAGGAGAGAATATTTAACAAACAAGTTCAATTAATCATTTATCGATGATGAACAAATAAATAAAATAGAATTCTATAAAATTTTTCTTTAACATTTTACTAGTTTTCTTCTTTTTTAGCAACTTCATTTGAATCGATAGAATTATTCTTTTCATCTTCTTCTCTCTCTTCTTCTTCTTCTGATAAATGATTTTTAGGAATATTTCCCATAAATTTCTTTAAATTTCCATTTTCTTCTTTTTCTATCGTCATTCCATTCACGAATGAAGTTGCTGAAGAAGAAACGGACGACGTCACATTTGGTGTCACTGTTGTTGCTGTTGTTGTTGTTAGATTGAGTGTTGGTAAAGGGAATTGATTGCGACGAATAGATTGAATTTCTTGATATTTATCTCCAATCGAATTGGAAGGTGAATGTCGATTATCATTCATAATTTTTGGAGTTCGTCGATATAATTGACAATTTTGATCGTGTTGTTTACAACGTGATGAACGATGTCCAGAAGCATCACGTTGTACTTGTTGAATACTATTCCACAATTCTAAATTATTAATCTTCTTAATAATATCGACGGAATTAGGAGAATTTGAATTTTGTTCCATTAATAAATGACCATTATTCATCATATCCGTCGACAATTTACTCGAACTACTATTCCCAATATGTAAATGATTGAATTCATTCAACGATGATGTATTTGAATTATTTCCGATTTGTTTCTTTTTCGTACTCAATCGCGGAATTTTACTTTTCATCACTGTACGATCTGGTGTTTGACTACGAGAATCTGATATTTGACTTCTGGGAGATGGATTTGATGTTCGATTGGAATTGGGAGATAAAGTTGTTATTCCCGTTTGAATGTCACAATTTTGCACATTGTTAATTCGTCCATAATTCTTATAATGATATGCATTATTTCCTAATAGAAATGGTTGACGTAATTCCATATTCGTTTTCCCATGAGCTATTAAATTTAAGAGAATGAAAATAATTAAAAATAAAATGAGAAATGAACCTCGACAAGGATCTTGTTTCGTGAGATATTCATCCAATGCAACCCACCCACCACCAACACGTACCATTACTGTGGATTGTAAAATTCGAACTAATCTTAATTTTTGTGATTCTCCAAACTATTATAAAAAGAAGTGGAAAATAAAAAGTTTTAGATTTAGTCATAAAAAAAAATTCGAACTCGATATTTCCCTTCAGCGACTGATTGAATTCGAAATTTATCTTGACAATTACACATGTTCAATTGTTTTCGAACTTCTCGTTTCACTTTCTTCATTTCAAATTTGGGTCTATCTGGTGTAATTGTCGTCTTACCTGTCGATCGATCACTAATCTCATTCAAATTATAAATTGTTGGTGCCGGCTAAACAGAGGAATGAAAAATGAGAAAAATTAAATTAAATTTAACTTGATCGCGATATGGTCGAAGATTTTGAAAGAAATTTTTATAAGTTATAAAATTTTGGTTATTCTTATCAAAATGTTTGACGACAGAATTCATTTCGAGACGAGATGTTGGGAAATTAGAGAGAAGAATTCCCTCAATGAATTCCGAATAACTGACTTTATCATCACGATCTTTATCCAGTTTCCTAAAGAAATCCATAACTCTAGCACGTTTTACTCGAATGAATTCCATATATCTAAAAATGAGAATTCAATATTAAAATTAGAAAAGAAATGATGAACCTGGAACACCAATCACCAAAATCAAATGAACGGAAATTATCCATATCGATAATTAATTGATAATATGTTTCAAGAAATTTCATTCGTTCATCACTTTTACTCATAATGGAATACCACAATCTGGCGAGAACAACTGGAGATTTAATTGGAATAATATTCTTCATATTCTGTTTAAGTTGAGATGGAGGACGAATTTTCGATTTGGCAGGAGTGGAGAATTTATTATCCATATCATCCACATCAGTTATTCGTTGATAAAGTTTTGAACATTTCTCTACCGTATTCGTCATATCGGAATGAGTTTTAGTAGGAGGACGAATTTTTGAATCATTTGCCAAATGTTGAATGGATTGAGATGATTGAATTTGTGATGTTTGAAATGATGCTGATGGAATTATATTTCGATTACTGTAATTTGTAATATTAGATGCTAATGATAATTGGGAATCACATTTTTGGAGATGACCATCGATCGATAATTTTGATCGATTATATCGATTATTCATATTATTTGATTTCATTAATTTCTCATTTGGATAATGATCAATCTGGAAACAATCGATTGCCAATTGTCGATATTTTTGTAATAAAACTTTCTCAGATGATGTATCCGAAAGAAATTTCTTTTGATTGACATTATGAATAAGAAATTCGACACGTTTCCGATGTTTATTAATGAGAGTTTGTAATTGAGAATTTTCTTCGATTCGTTGAATTACCATTTCTTTTAGATTATTCGTTTCATCAATTGATAATCGATGATTGATATCATCAACTGATTGGAGTGATGAAAATGATGATGTTCTCGTCAATTGTTGATCAGGTTGAGAATTGGATTGTTGAATATTCGTCATACATTCTCGACATTTCTCAACAATAATTCCGTCAGTTGAATTGATCTCATGAATGAGACCTTGTTCCGTTTGTCTCAACCAAGAAATATATTCATCAATATTCTTTTCATAATTATCAATAACTCTCTGAATGACATGTAACCAAATGAATTTCAATTTCGTCATTTCCACCGTTTCCTTCCAACAACGATCGATTTGTTTCAAACAATCGTCAATTACTGGAATTGCTGAAGGATGAGCCGAAGCGAGAATTGATTCTCCCAATAACATCACTCGACATATTTCCGAATGTTTCTTTTCGAACAATTGTTGTTGGAGGAAATCATTTCGAAAATGTTCCAATGTGAATTGTTTCTTCAATTCTAAATCAGTGAATCGTTCACTAACCACATCAGTTGCTAATCGAATCATTGAACGAAGAAATGAAGAGATTTGTCTCATATCTAATTGTGCTTTAGATGTTGGAATTCGTTCTTCAATCAATTCTCGATCGATTTCTTCAATTTCTTCAAATTCATTTTCTGAATAATTTTGTTGATCCATGTGCATTAATCGATCAGTATATCTCGCATATTGATCAGATGTAATAAGAGAAATGATTGATGAATCATCATTCTCATTTTCATGATCAATTAGAAGAATTAATTGATTCAACATCGATTTCATATTCATTAATTGTTCATCATTCTCATTATCTTTCGTCATCAATAATTGAGTGAAGAGTTGAGAGTATTGATTATTCTCATTCGTTTCCAATACTTCAATCTCATTATCATCTTCATTCTTTGTTGATTTTGTATTGAGGAAAAGTGATAAATCATCCGGATACTCTAATTGTAATTGTGCTTCTTTGAACAACCAATCGAGAACTGATGTGGAATTTGAAGTAAAATCTTCTGCCAATTTCAAAGCGTCATCCAAACGACGAGAACGTTGTTCTGCTCTCGATTTCACTTGATTCATCGTATCGATAACATCATCAAATTCCATTCGGATATCTTTCATTAATTCATCATCATTCTTATTCTCATTCATTCGAAAGAAATTGTTCGCCATCTCTTGTAAATGAATTGTCTGTTCGATTTTCGTAGACATTTCTTGAAGGAATTCTGAATGATCTTCTTGTAATGAAATTACTGTATTCAAATCACCACAAACTAATTGTTCATCATTTAAATATGTTTGTAGCACTTGTTCGCCCCATAATCGGAGACGAGATACTAATCTCTTAAATTCTCCACATGACGCTAAAATATCATCTAATTCCTGTTGTCTATCATTAGCTAATCGTTGAAGTTCTGACCATGATTCTTTCAAATCTTTATTCATTATTTGAAGGACATGTCGATCATTAAATGAATTTGTATCATTCTCATTAGTTTTCGGGAGTGATATGGTTTGACTATCAGTCGAACTCATCATTGTCATACGATCCATTTCATTCAATTGATCAACATTTCCATTGGACAATTGTAATGATTGATTATTTATGAGAAATGAAGATGGAACAAGATTATTGACTGATATCCGATCACGTAATCGTTTTCCTTGTCGACATAAATTTTCGAAATTCGATTGTTTACATGAAATCTCCATTAACAGATAATGATGTTGTTGCAATTTGTCATTGACGAAATTCAATAAATCTTCACGTTTCGCCATCACCTGATGGTTGTCGATGGAACAATAAGTTGGAGAATCTAATAAAGAAATTCTTTCTTGAATCCAACTCATCTGTTCGTGCCATTTATCATAAAACTCTTTCGAATGTTTCATTGCTCGTTCCAATTCCATCGCTCTCGTATTACATGACGTCTGCAATTTCTGCCATCGCTTCTGTTGACCAATCAACGAATTCTTTATATAGACAGCGTCCGGTTTACGAACTGTTACTCGTAATTGATTTCCTAAACGATCTAATTGTTGGAGATGATCTCGATGTTCCTGTATCGGTGACATGATATGTGTTTCATGTAATTCGATCTGTCTCTCAATCGTATCCAGACAACTACCAGGAGGCATTTGTCCATATTGTTGTTGTAACTCATTCATAATCATAGACAACCAATTGGAGAAATTAGATAAATCCATTTCGAAAGTTTCAATCGACTTCAAATTCTCTTCATACTTCTGAGTTTGTTTTGTTATTCGTTGTTGAATGGACAAATATTTATCTTTCAATTTCAAATGAATATTCCTCAACTCGTCATTGTCATCCGTCAAATAATTCTCTTCCAACATCAAATCATCAATTTCTTTTATTAATTCATCGAATACGACTTGACTGTGAGAGAATTGATTCGTCTTATTCATAAATGATGTCAATTGTTCTTTCGCATATTTCATCATTGACAATTGAGAATTATTTGTCAAATTCACCAACATCTTCTTTGATGAACGATTAAATAATTGTAATTCTTGTTCATTCAACCAGATGATGGCATCTTTAATTTCATTAATTTTAACGGTAATCGTCGATAATGATTCATCTATATTTTCATGAAGATATTTCGAATTGATGGAAATGAAATTATATCGTTTCACAAACTTGTCAATCATTTCATTCAATTCATCATCTGATACATCGGGAGATAAATTCATCTTAATATTCTTCAACGATTCAATTGATCCATCATATGATGAGATGTCACTTCTTAACACATTCGCTTCAGCTGATAATATCTTCAATTTATTCAATGAATGAATATTATAAGCGAACTGTATGTTAACTCCATTCTCTTCAATCTCTTGAATTGGGAAACCATATAATGATTGTAAATGAAGTGATCGATTATCGATTTTAATCAATTCTTTCCCTACCAATTTATAATCATCAGAAATATCTCTATAGAATTGATTAAATAATTTCATATAATTATCTTCTGATTTTTTAAAATTCTCTAAATAATGAATCGATGTTTTTTTCCATAAGTCAACGGTTTCTTTATTAACGTTAATTATCTTCGGCTCTTTTGTCACTAATCGTTCTTTCAATTCGATTTGTTGACGAATCTTCTCATTATCTATTTCATTCAATTTATCGTCATTCCCTTCTATTCCTTCAAGTTTCTCGTTGTTCTCCGTTGTGGCGATATCGGTGGATGGAAGAAGTCGTTGATTAAATAGATCGGAATAAATTTGCAATTGTTCAATAAGAATATTCCATCTCTCATTTAACATCTCCAAATCTCTTTGAATATCTTCATTGAGGAAATAAATTTCATCATCCTGATCCATCTTCTCATCATTCGAATGTTCAATGTTTGAAGAGTTTTGATCTTTTCGATTATTCAATAATTTTTGAATTTGTTCATCAATCACTAATTGTTCTTTCGTTTCTACGAGTCTTTGTTGAGCGTCAGTGAATTCGGTTCGGAGACATTCCAAAACGACACCTCGATCATAAATTTGCCGTCGAACATTTGACAATTGATCAATGATTTGATATAATTTATTCGTGTCATTCATTTCATCGATATGTTGAGATAATTTCATTAATTGATGTTCATCGATAATTGATTGAAATTCCAATTCTATATCTCTCGTCCATTGAGTGAGAGCGACGAGACGATTCTGAAACATTTCATAATTATTTCCGACTAATCCAATTTGATCTTTTAATGAAATGATATTTTTCTGAATATCATTCGCTTTCTTATCCAATTCTTCACACAAATCAATTATAAGAAGTTTCTCTTGATTCACTTCTTTATTCTTCTTTTGAAATGATTGAGATATGTCGAACATACGACACAATTCGGGCAATAAGACATTTAAGAGAAATTTTAATGAATTCTCTTCATCTTCTCCATCAGAATTCCCATTCAATAATTGATTAAAATGACAATCATATTGATCGATATCGATCATTTGTTGTTGGAGGAAATCGATTGAAAATAAAGATGAAGAATCCAATTGATTATCTGCTAATGATGATTGTTGTTGTTGTTGTTGTTGTCGATTAAGATGAGTAGAATTCCAAAAAAGATTAGAAGCGATTGAATAATGTTGTCGTAGAATGAGATTATTTATATCAACATTATCAACATTATTATCATCATCATTATTATTATTATTATTATTATTATTATTATTATTATTCTTTTCATTAAGAATTGGATTAAAATGAACTTCATTTGTTTCTTTTTTCAATTCATTCGAAATCGATTGGAATTCTTCATTCAATTGAGATCGCTTCTTCCAAAATCGATCGAGTTGTTCAATCAAATGAGAAAGGAAATCAATTCTCTCATCGATCATTTGATTTGATGCATTATATAAATTCTCTAATTGTTTATGAGAATTTAAACAAGCATCGAACGCTGTCGTTTCTCCCAACAGTTTTTGTTGTTCAATCGACAATGAATTAACTGTGGTCAATAAATCGGAAGTATTCTCATTATGAATATTCTCCTCCATCACATCTCTCAATTTCTCATTCTTCTCGGCAATCAACGGTAATAATTGTTGAGTCCTCTTATGAAGTAGAGCCAATTTTAATTGCCAATCTTTCATTTGTTGAATTTTCATAATCTCCAACTCTTTCTTCATCTCTTCATTCTTCTCTGAATAAGAACTGATCGGTTCGAAAACCTTCATTTCCAATTCTCCCGTTTGTCGACGTCTCAAATTCATTTCCTCTTCAAATTCTTTCAGAAGATTCTTCAATAAACCAATACATTCCGATTCACGTAACAACTCATCATTCATCTCTTGACTTTGATCATTATTCCCATAATTACTATCCACAACACTCGATACTTCACTCATCAAATGTTTTCGTTCGATAACTGTCCGATCATTTATATCATCCAAAACGTTTGTTAATCGATCGAATTCGTCATTTGTTTGCATCATTTCTTTTTGAATTCCATGAATATATGAACACAAATCATCCGGTACCAAATTATCATCTTCATCTTCTTCATCTTCTTCATCTTCTTCATCTTCTTCATCTTGTTGGAGATCATCTTCCAATATTCTACTTCCATCATCTCTCGTCATTATGAGATTGGTTATTCCGTTTTCATAATCATTTTCAATCGAATTATTCTCTATTTCGTCACATTCTTCTATTTGATGATTTTGTAATTCATTAATTTCGTCACCCGTTGTAATATATTGATTAATATCAACATCTCCTCCAACATCATCATCATTATCATCATCATTTGTATTATGATCATTTTCATTAATCGACTGTCTATTTTTAGAGACTTCTCGATTTTTCTTTTCCAGTTTATTTCGGATATCTTCCTCATTATTCATCAATTCTTCACATATATCTGTCAATGTCGATTGATTCAAATTATCGATATTATCAACATTCTTCTTATCGATAACATTCTTCATTTCTCCTTCGAAGAAATTCATCGAATCATTATCAACTCTCAATTTATCCAATAAATTCTCATCATCAATCGAATGATCGGATTGATTATCCATTTCATGATTATCCATTTCATGATTATCATTCATATTATCTTCTTCCATTTTATCTGAAGATGAACCTTCAAATTTATTTTCCGATTTTTCACTTTCATCCGATTCCTGATGAATGTCTTCTCCAATATTAATTCGATCAAATTCAATATCATTTATATTTATAATTTCACGATGTTCACATTCTTTCGAATTATTTAAAATTAACGGACTGTTATTAGATGAGATTGATAATCGATTTTCTTCATCCATTCTCTTTTTATTTTCTTTTTCCATTTTATTCTCATTAATTTTATCTTTAATTTTTGAAACGGCCATCACTCCAAGAATTGCTGGTGCTGCAATCACTCCTCCAAGAATCATTCCACCAGTTTTCGCTCCTTCAACAATTTTCTCCATTACTTTTCCTTCATTCGATTCTTTCTCGTTCAACATTTCATTTTGGAGCATTTCCAATTTCTTCGTTTCCTCTTCCAATTCTTGAAGATGTTTCAATTGTTCTTCCTCCAACTGCTCTTGTTGATCATCCTCCAATTGTTGCATATAAGACAAGACAATTTTGTCGGATTCAGATGAATCTCTTCGACTATCCATCGTATCTAAATGTTCGTTAGAAGATGAACGGACAGCATCCATTATTTGTTTACTCTGATCACATAATTCATCGATTTCATTCGATAATCGATTCATCGATTCCGTTCCATTTGTTGATGACGTTGGAATAAGTGATGTATTTTCAATCTGAAATAAATTGGATTCATTTTTCAAATGATCAAGCTGATTATCTGACTCCTTCAAATCATCATCATTCAACGACTTTTCAATACCTGAAGATGAGACAAGTGATGATTCTGGCAATGATTCAATATCATCATTATCACCATTCTTCTCATCTTCTCCCTTGTTTATTCGAGTCTCTTTCCATTTCTCTTCCAATTCAATACGATTCTCTACTTCTTCAAACTCCAGACGACGTTTTTCTTCTTCTTTTTTTTCAATATGAGGCTGTATCTGAGTATCAGTATCCTCCGACAAACTTATCAAATGTGATTCATCATCCTTATTCGAATATATTTCATTTTGAGACGATGATGATGATGTTTTATGTTTCCTTTCATCGGAAATTTCATCATCATCAATCTCATTCTGATCATTCAACTTTCCATTATCTTTTCCATTTTCAAATGATATTTCTTTCTCTTCTAACAATCTTCTTTTTTCCACTTTTTCCTTTTCTTCAATTTTCTTTTGTTCTTCTATCGCCAAACGAATTCTTTCTTCCTCTTCTTTCTTTTCATTTCGAATTCTCTCTTGTTCTTCAAATAGTTTACGTTCTTCTTCTAAACGCTCATTCTCTTCTGCAATTAACCTTAATCTTTCCTCTTCTAACAATCTCAATTCTTCTTCTTCTTCTTCTTCTCTCAATTTTCTTTCTTTTTCTTCTCTCAATTTTCTTTCTTCTTCTTCTTCTCTCAATTTTCTTTCTTTTTCATCTCTTAATTTTCTTTCTTCTTCTCTCAATTTTCTTTCTTGTTCTTCTTTTAATTTTCGTTTTTCTTCAATTCTCTTCTTCTCCATTTCTCTTTCCAATTCGATTCGTTTCCTTTCTTCTTCTTCCAACAATCGTTGACTTTCTTCTTCTCTTTTACGTTCGTCTTCAATCCGTCGATGCTCCAAATTCCTCAGTTGTTGAATAAACTGATCAAATGATTTATCATATTTCTCCTCTTCTTCAAACTGTTTCTCCAATCGACTAAATGTCGTTTTCGCTTTCCATTCCAATGATGTCAATTTCTCATATTTTAATTTGTTATCATTATTATTATTATTATTATTCATTATTGATTGATTGGAATTATTCTCATTCAATTCTTTCTTCAATTGATCAATATCGTCGTCAATCGTCAACAAAATTTGTTGACAATTATTAATTTGTTTTTCGTTTATTCGAGAAATGGTTGGAGATAATTTGGCTAATATTAAATCATTTTCCTCAATCTCCAATTGAGGGAATAGTTCGTTAAAATATTGAAGTGTATTGAAATTCTCACTAAATTTATTCTCGTTCCATTCACTGTTAATGTAATTTAATGTTTGCTGAATACCTTCGAATTTGATAGATGTATGCATTTGAATAATTTGATTGATGAGCAGATTCATTTCCTCATATAAATCATCAATATATTTCAACAATAAACTATTCGATGATTTCAGATACATTTTATTTCCAGGTAAATATAATTGTTGTCCCGATTCTATCTGAACGAGCCACTTGTCAATTCCATATTCATTCGACACCAATTGTCCTTTAGTGCCCTGTGTTACAATCTTCTTATTCTCCTCATGATCTTCATTTCGTTCACCTGAATAAATTTCACTAATTTGCTCCACAAATTTCCGTTTTCTTTCCTGAAATTCATCATCATTTCGGCTGTTGGAATATGATGGTTTATTATCAGACAAATTTCTCGGTAAAATCGGCATATTCAAAAGAGAATATTTTCGAACGTTTGTCAAAATTTCTATATCGATCAATTCACATAATCCATCAGCAATTTTTATCGTTTGTCCATTTGCCAATTGGAGTGAAATATGAGTTGGTTGAACATTCTGATTAATTGATCCATCTTGTCTCAAATATAATGGTGAGGCTAATTCTTCAGTTTCACGACGAATTTTATTCAATCGTGGGAACCAGAATTCTCTTAATTTCGTTCGAATTCCACTCAATTCTAATAAATTATCTTCCATCAATTTTAATGATATTTGAGAATTGCCAGTCATGGAAGTAATTGTGGAATCTTTTTCTGATATCTTCATCATATTCTCATTAATATCCACACAATATTTTTCATTATCATTATCGTTAGATGGATTTGTTAATTGCATTTGATTCAAATTGGTTTGTTGACATTGAATCCAATCAGAACAATCATAAAGTTTCTTAATCAATTCAATAAATTTCTTCAATTCATTCAAATGTCTTTCGTCAACTTTGAAGATATAATTATATAATTCTAACCAATCATTCCTCAACAAACGGAGACATGAAGAAATTAATATGGAATTAGGATGATGTTCATTTAAGAGATCGTGTGCCATCTTTTTCACACTTTCAAAATCGATTTGTTTCTGATGTTTGAATTCTTTTCGCAACAATTGCAAATGTCGAATAATAGCGGATCGATTTGATGTAGAATTTTGAATTAAAGTTTGAAGAATTTTCGATTCATTAATCTTTTCGAATGAATCGAAATGATTCGAATAATTTAATGAACTCATTCTATTATGACTATTATTGAGTGAAGATGATGATGATAAATTTCCTGATACTGTCATCAAATTCGACGGATTAATCGATGAAGTTGCTGTTGTTGTTGTTGTTATCATTGATAATGTTTTATCTAAATTATTTCGATTACTAGTAGATTTGGGTAATTGCATCGAATTCGTTATGGACAAAGAAGACGATTGATTAGTAATGAAATTAGTGATGGAATTGGATGGAAGTGGACGGAGAATAAATGACGCCCAATCTCGTTCGTTCTCTTCACGAATATGACCATGAATCCATGAGAGTAATGATAAGAAATCAGATAAGAATTTCGTTAATTGATTTTTATGTTTTATTCGTTGTTGGAGAGTATGTCGAATGGAGTTGTGCAATTCGACGATTTTCGTGATGGAAGTGAGAAATTTTGTTGCATTCGAACTGACACGATCATTCGATGAATGATGTTTTGGATGAATGAAATAAGATTTATTCTCTTCCAGAAATTGTGTTAACTTCTCTTTATTGATATCAATTAATCGATGATCAGTTGATTGGAAGAAATCGACCACATCAATATTCAATCGAATAAAATGATCAAATTCATTTTGTTTTTTATTCAATTCTTCCAATTCTTCATTCAATACATCAGTTGATGTAAAATAACACGTTAATTGCTCATGAGATTTTTGTCGATCATTCTCAATGAATTTTATCGGATATTTCTTGATAACTTCATCATTTGTTGATTGAAGATATTGACGAATCATTTCAATTTTCTCCAAATAAATCGTTCGACTATTTATCGCATTCTTCTCCATATCATGTAATCGTTTCACTAAATTCTCATGAATTAATTCTTCAAATTCTGATAATTCTTTAACGATCCATTTCAATTGACATTCATATAATTCCATTCGTTTATCGATTAACATTTTATATTCTTTACTCAAAACATTCTCATATTGTTCACGAAGTGATTGAATGTCATCACTAATCGTATTCGCCTCATCATTTATTTCATTCTTCTTCTCATTAAATTGTTCGACTGCCTTCCTCAAATGATCATAATCAATCGATTCCGTTTGGCGATTATCAACAATTCCATCCATCATCTCTTTCATTGGATAATAACATTCCTTCTCCCATTTATTACGTAATGATCGTAATGGTTGATCGATATGTTGAGTATTGTCCAATTCTTGAAGTTCACGAATTCGTTCCATTAATGAAAATTCTTTTGATATTGTAAGTTGTTCATATTTAGTTAATTGACCATTCAATTCTTCAATCATTAAATGATCAGGAATTTTTATCGAACATTTTTTCGTTGAAATCTTTTTAATTTGAACATAGAGCATTACTAAATCTCTTCTCATTCTCGGGAGATCATTCTTATAATAATCCTCACGATTCTTTAATTCATTCAATTCTTTATACAATCTCTTAATCAATTTTCCCATCGTCTCCATTTTGGGAATTGATTCATCGAATAATTTCTCCTTTTCATAAAAATCGAGGAATCTCTTCTCGATACTAGAATGGAGTATTTCCCCAATTCTCAAATAATCTTTATTCAACTTCTTCAACATTTCTGTTCTTTCTTTCTCATATGGATGCATCGGTACCGTTGGCATCACTTCATATAATAATGAGATATAGGTCATCAATGATCGGGGATCAGTATGATCCGTATCAACATCTTCCGGATCTAATAACTTTGTAACATTCCACTCTTTTTCGGCAATATCAAATGCCAATTGAAGATTGACTATCGATGAACGGTTATAACATTTCTCAAATTCCCCATATCGTTTTAATGTAAATAATTCCGGTTTCTGTCGATGGAGAATAGCAAGAAAGGCTTGACCATTTCTCCAACTTCTTGCGAAATCATTAACAGTGATATTCGAATATCCGTCTACATTCTCTCTTGCCCAATCCAATAAAGCTGCTCTTGCTTCAGCTGCTACAGCTGATGCACTTGGAGTTGAAACTGATGAAGTTAAAACTTTCTTCTTATCTTCTCCATTATTTTTATTATCGTTGTTGTTGTTGTTGTTGTCATTGGATAAGGTAGATTGAATAACTTTCAAATTAGGAGATGAATTTTCATTTGAATTTATTGATTTTATTGTGACATTTAATTCATTCTTTTCTAATTTTGGTTCTATTTTTGTTGTTGTTGTTAGTTGGGAAGGATTAATGATGGATTCAATTCGTGTAATTGATGATGTCGATTTTTGTTTTTGAGAATTGAGAGAAGATTTTGATGAAATTTCTAATTTTGTTAAATTTGGTTGTTGTTGTTGTTGTTGGAGGATGGCATGATTCGCTTTCATTTTAACAATAATATCCGAAATTTGAAAATGAAGAATAATTGTCCAAATTAATCCTAATGTCAATTTTCCATTTCCATCAACAATCTCGTCAGCATGCATATTGACTAAACGGATATTATTCGATTCGAGAAATGATAAACATCTTTGGACATTGTTCAAATGATGAAAACGCATGTTACCTCGTTCTCTCGGGAGATGTACATCGGACAATATCTCTAATAATTGCAAAAGACGAACACCTGTTCTCAATTCGTGGAAGATGTCACTGATTTGACAATTCTGCTTCCTCAAATGTTTATTGATCCATTTGGTAAAGGTTTTCCTTTGAATTGCATCTCTCTCCTCTGCTACTTTCAATACGGCACGATCAGCTGCATCTAATTGAAGGATTTGTAAAGTCTCCTTCTTACCATCTGATGGTATGGATGACGAATGTTGTTGTTGTTGTTGTTGCTGTTGAAGATATGTTAGATTAGTTGTATAATTCAATTTATCTGAATAATATGATCGATTATTTGATAATCTTTTATTATTATTATTATTATTATTATTATTAATGTTGGTGTTGTTGATATGTGTTTCTGATTGAGTATTATTTGTTGGAAGTGATGGAACGAGAGATGTATTATTATCAGTCTTATTTTGTGATGTTCCATGTTTATAGACGAATGGTTGAGATTGACGTGTTCTCTTTAATGTTCCATTGGTCATGGAAGAGATTCGTTCAGAATACATCGTCTTCTTCGTTGAATTGTGGGAATTGTTTGGTATTTCTTGCGTATGAGAATAATCGATTATGATGGGTTGAGATGGTAATAAATTCTCTTTCAACTTCTTCACTTGCGACGTGGTGGGATAATGATTAAAGGATTCACTCGTATAAAACTGTTCATTTTGATGTTTCTTCCGTTTCTTCTCAGAATTTATCGAAATTTTTGTATAAGAATTAATTCTTCTCTCATCATTTTCCAATCGAATTAGATCGTCGTTATTCTCACTTACTAAATGACTGGTGGCAGTATTACCGTTACTTCCGCAAGAGACGATTGAAACATTAGATCGTGATAATAATCTCAATTTCTTTTCTCTCCAATTCGAACTCGTCGACGATATGGAGATGTTGTTGGTGATGGATAAGGGAGATAAAGAAACTGATGATGACGATCTAGTTGAAACAAATGAAGATAATGTTGAAGTTGACGGTACAGACGAATTGATTTGATGACGAATTTGATGATGATTATTATTAATAGTATGTTCAATCGAATTATTTGTTCGATCTGTAGGTATTGATGTCGTTAGAGTAGTTGGGAGTGGCAATATTTCAGATGATGTAACAAGATTATTGGGATGAGTGGAATAGAATGCCGATGCAGAATATGAAGAGAACTTTTGGAAATTAATCGAATTTACATCAACATTCAATTTCAAATGAGATTTTAACGAACGAGAAGATTGAGATGGAAAATTATCTTGATGTTCTTCACTAAAACTTGACGAGTTATTCGTCGTCCTCTTCTGATAATTATTCTTATTCACTCTCTTCTTATCAGTTAATTGATTCGTTTTATGATTCTCATCAATCACATTACCGACATCTTTATTTGCAGTATAATTGTCGAATGTACATGTACTTGTATTAATTCTACTTGTATCGATATATTCTACTTCTTTCTTCTTCTTCTTCTTCTTCTGTGTTTCTATGTCACTATTCTCTCCCACACGATTATAGGTAAGAATATATTTATCTCTGTTGTTGTCGCTATTAGTTTGATGATGATGATGGTGATAATGTTGGTTAGTGGAGTGTATATCTGATTTATTTGTTCGATAATAATTTTTTTTCTTTTTTATATTATTATTAATAATATTTATATGAGAATGTTGATGATAAGAATGAGGTTGACCATTCGAATATTTATTATTTTCAATAATACACGATTTATTATTTTTATAATTATCGAACGAATTCTCCTTCTTTATGATGTTGATATGGGAAGATGAATTTTTATCTCTATCTTCATTCACTTGACTCTTACTCAAATTATTAGGATGATTCAGCTTAACATTCAAATTCACGTTCCCTCCTCGTCTCGACGATGTTTCGATAACGATCTTCTTTCGAACATAGTCTTTCGCGCTTCGAATTGTCACGTCTCGATTCGTTTTTTTCGCATAAAAATATTCTTTTGAATTCACTACGCTCCATCGCTCCCCCATCGACTCATTCATCCCGATCATTGACGAACTTTCCTTTCCTGTCATTCTTCCCATCACTGATGATATTTGTTGATTTATATTCAAATTCTCTTCCATTTCATTATCATTCATTCATTCATTCATTCATTCATTCAAATATCTGTTCATCCATTTACTCACTGTCTCTCTAACGAATGTGGGAGAAGAAACGTTACTATTTTCACTTCATCATCATTCTTCACCTCCTCAAACACTCACCATAATAAGTGGAAAAATAAATATTCATCTTCATCAACAATATTGAAAAGAATTATCAAGATGTATGATAATAAACATAAATTCTTCTTCTATTCTAATCCGAATAATCGAATCTGGTCTATCGAATTTTGATCATTAACACAATACTTCTTACTCGACTCGGTCGTTAAGAAGATAGAGAACCTGATTCGATTCGACGTTCGATGATGAATATGATTATCATGATTATCATCATATGTGATTAGTGTGGACGATAATTCTATTATTCATTCAAATCAATTCACAAAAAAATTCTTCACAAGAATTAGTTCCCTCACAAAAATTCAATTAAAAGAATTTCCCGTTTTTCCGACAAGGAAGGTATCGAACTCAAATAGTCTTCCTTCCACAATTTATTTACATAAAATATTCCTCTTCACAACAAATCATATCACTTCAATTCGAAGATGAAAAAAGAGAATTTTGTATGAATTTTTTTCCTTTCAAATTTTGGATTAAACTAAGAATTGAGCTGTCACTTAAAATTCTCATTTCATAGGAAAATAGATTAAAGAGAAAACGGAAACCGTTTTAGGGAAGATACTAGTCTTTATATTGAAATTAGGATATTCGAATTGTGGACGATTGTCTAGAAAGAAACATATCAATCTTACAATCCATATTAATCTTCATCACAAAAATTTTTCTATTTCAAACAAAAAATTCGATTGATTCTTCAAATTTCCCTTCAGTAAAACCGTTTCCTCTAATCAGAACAAAGAAAATGAATGATAAATTATGAATCATTTTTACGATTAATCATTTATTTTCCTTTAATGTTACATAAGATTATGTGTAATAAAATCTCCTGACGCATAGAACATTAATTCATTTACGTTCAACTGAATATAAATAATGAATGGACATATTACATTATCATATATAATTCTCAATCTTACCTTCCTTCTCAATTCATTTACATAAGAAACTCTAATGTTATGAGTCAAATGTGAGGTCGTTTGCATTGACGATAAAATTAAAGCGCCAATTCCATCAATTCCTATTTCAACCATCCAATTCATTAACATATCTTCAATTCTTTAAAATGTCGTCTTTCTTCAGATAATCGTCCATAAATAAAGTTTATTAACTAATTTATTACAATTATTCGGCGGAACTAGCTATGATTTTATTATCAAACTAAACTTTGACAACTATTGAATATACGTATAACAATTGTACGTAACATTTGGAAGTGTAAACTGAAGTAGAATCGAAAGTCATAGAACGGAATATTATGGTAAATAAAATCGGAAAAATAAAAAAAATCGGAATAATAAAAAAACTACTACCGTATTAAATAAGTTTAGTGAACTTACGAATAATTTTTTTAAGAAGTAATAATAATTTACAACGATAAGTATATGGTAATATGAAGGAAATGGCAATTGGTACGAAGTAAAAGAAACATAGAAAAACAATTTTTTAAAGGGGAAATATATAAGAAATTCATCTATTTGAAAATAATAAAGAAGAAAAGAATGAGAACATTTCTTGAAATATTTATTTATGAACATTATGACAAATAGGTTAATACACGCACATAGATATATTGGAGAACGTTGCCGGTCATTGTGTGTATATTTAATTAGTGTTTATTGATTATATAAATATTGTATAAGTGTGATAATGTCGTCAGATAAAAGTACTTATTGCTGACAGTTATCTTGATTCAAACTTATACAACTGAAATAAATGAGTTTCCACTAATAATAGCGAAAGTAAACAGTGGGAGAATAGAGTTTTTTACATCATCATAATTATCGGTAGATTCGTATTGGCGGAAATAGCCAGGTCATGATAGTACTTGATTTTTATGATTTCCATAATGTTTTTGATTGTATAATAACGATCAGTTAATAAATTTTTTTATCTAGTACATTCCCTCCAAACCTTTCATGACTGTGAGTTCGATTAAGAAGTAGAATGATCTACTCTAATTCAATTATTACCTGCTTATTCAAAACATTATCAGACGTCACTATTAAACAGATGACTAAAAACAGTTTTTAACAAATACCTGCGAATTTCGCCTGATATAAACAACTCCAACATATGAGTTCGAATTTGAAATCAATGTAAACCGTCTAAAAGAAAATTGTTTAGTATTTATGATAATTGACTAGAATCCACAGGAAGCTGAACTTCCTCTAATGACATTTCGCGGACAATTTCATTCTTCCTACATTCTTCCAAACTGTTCCTACAAATCATCCATAAGAAATCTTCTCGATTTTTCAATTATATTATTATTATTTTGTTTACTTCAATCATATTTTACTCGATCTTAATAATTATCATGAAAATTTATAATAACAATGACGAATTGTCCTAAGCGATAAAGTATGATCAATTTAATAGAGAAAATTAAAAAAACGCAGAGATCAGACCGCTTTAATAGAAATACTGTGATTCGACACAATTAACAAGTTGGAGTGATATAGATTCAATTTTGTTTCATTATTTTTAAGAACAATTCATATCATAATCATCCACATAATGTTACGTTAAAAAACTTAATTTTCAGCTGAGGAAACTCTACGTTACTTCTTTTTTCTTATGATTATTTTCAAATAATTTTGATATAGCTTCGTTTGGTAGTTGATGATATAACAAACAATCATATTGAACGATCCATAAACGATAATTAATAATTATCATAGAAGTAAATAAATAATAAAAACACTTTATATTAAACATTAATATTAAATTGATATTTTCTTAAGAAACGTAATATGAAGAAGATTTATCGTAATTTTTTTATTTCGATATTATTCTATTAGTTAACAATTTGAATATGAACATCCTATCATTGAAAATCAATTAATATTTATAATAATCAATAAACTATAAGATGATTATTATGAGATAATGAACAACTACATAATTGTATGTTGTTAATATAAAAGGGTCGTGAACTGTAATTTGATCCTGTACATCGAATGTTTCATATAATTCATTTAAAATTTGATTTTGAAAAGATGAACACGACGATGTCTAATGTTGTTTCGTATTCTAATCGACGAACTTGAATATTGATTGAACATTAAAATAATTTCTCATTGTACGACTTGATGTCCAATGATTTATTGTGAAATAAACAATTACGTGTATGACCTCCATTACTTCTGGTTCTTATAATTATGTATTATTATTCACTTTATAATATAAAGTTTATAATATGAAGTTGTATTCTTCTCATTTACAACAAATTCTACCCTTCCGAATTCATTTATAAAATATAATGTTTACTAGTTGGAATTCCCAATGGAATAAATTTAGTATAATAAATGTATAAACGCTTAACGATCTTTCCTATGATTTATTCCTACGGCAATGATATATGACGAGATTAATATCTGTTTGAATTATCATCAATATTTTGAGTAGATTAAATTTATCAATTACTGAATAATTGAAAGTAGAGTTTATTCGTAGTTGAAAATATTTTGAGAACAGAATTACACTCTTCCACGATTTTAATAGACAATGTATTAAAAGTAAATGATATCAGAGATTATTTCTTGATAAGTCGAATGAAGTGTTCTTTATAAAGATAATTCGAGGGAAGACATCTCTTGAAGAATTCTATTGTCTATTCACTCTGACGATTCTTTCAATCAGATAAGTAAACATTGTTGAACATACACTTGCATGTAGAAGAAGGAAGGAAATCACTATTCGTTCCAGAAGAAAATCCTCTAGTTCTTTTGGACTACGTTTCATTTCACTCAACGGACAATTGCTGGCAAACAGAAAAACAATTTACTCGGATGACTCAACGAAATCGTCATTAGAAGAGGTTTTCCATTCTCAATTGAATGAAATTTGTTGGACCTTTGAAATAACTAAGAAACTTGTAAAAAATAAAATTGTTTCTGATTTATTTATTTTAGAAATCTCTGCGGAACAGATTCGACGTATCTGTCGATTTCCAATAGAAACTTGAACACATATCCCCGGCCGTTTCATTTCTAATGCAGACGACTAGTCCAAAGACTACTGATAGAAATGCAAAAGATGAATGAAGGCTGTAAGTGAGAGCATAATTTAGCCATATCCAATCGAAGTTGTACATCCATATTTCTTGAACTAACGCATACAATAGCACCGAACAAATTGTTATCGCGAACATTAAACTTTCGGACTATTCAAATTTTGTATATAGTGAAATCCTTTTCCAGAAGAACTAACCATGAAAAGTAAATTTGACCTCTTTAGCAGAACTCCGACTAGACACACGAAAGAGAATATGGTTGAAAATATGCAGAATATCAGTAGTACAACGGATCGCATCTTTATGTCGCTAGTTTCATCACTAGGTTTACCAGCATCATTGATACCTTTTATTGTTTGACTTGTGAGTACTATAACGATAACACTTATTGTCTAAATCGCCATGAAATAGACAAGAATAGACAATATTAAGTCTAACCAATACCACTAGTAGTGACAAAAGAAGACATACCCTCGCAGCACTATCCCAAGGAGTTTCGTCTGGTCTTCTTCCCATTTTGTTAAGATAAGGAAAATGGTAAAATAATTAAAATCAACTAAACTCGAAAAAAAATCAAATGAAAATGTTCAAAATTGTTTAGATTTGTTTCAACTATTCAGATACAATCTATTTAAAACTTTCATTCTAATTCTTTAATTTCTTTAATTCTTTATAAAAAATATAAATTAAAATCTAAAAATTCACGAAATCTTAATTTATTCTCTAACTCTTGCTTATCATGTTTAAATATCGTATAGATATTTATCTGGTGATGAAATAATTTAGATTACTCTAACAGATATTGTAGATTATTTGTAAGATATTTCTTATGTTATCGAATAAATGTTAAGAAAATATATTATTTGAATAATTATGAAATCATTAAATTAATCGTGATAAATAAATTCACAATGAATGTTGTAAAATTTGAATTGGCGATAAAATTAATAAAATTTGAAGTAAGCACAATTCACTCACACACACACACACGTCACACACTCATAATTTAAATACTGTTTCAAATAGAATAATAATTAATAAAAAATTGGAATGAAATATAATTTATTTATGGAATTTTTATTGTGCGAAATATTCATTCGAGAATTTTCTAATTTTTTCCGAATTGCCGAAAATTTCTTCATCACAACTCTTTCGCTTTCGGTTCGAGGAATTATTATTTGATTCACCAGTGTCATTACTCTGATTATTTGGAGTTTGTTGTGATAATGTTTGTTGTTGTACTTGTGGTTGTAGCAGGTTGAAATTTGGTTGTTGAGATTGTTGGTCGAATAATTGTTGAGGTTGTAATAATGGGTTCATCATATTATTCTTTAAGTTTTGTTCACCGAAATTAAGGAACTGTGATGGAATATTTTGTGTTTGTGTTGGAGTAGCATCTGAGGATATTTGTTGCATGGCCATCAGAAATCTTCTTTGCATTAATAGATTTGCATAATAGCTTTGCACATTAGCATTAGGATTTTGTCCAAATTGCTCCAAAAATTCATTTCCATACGATGTTCGATCAAATGAAGTTTTGGTCGGTTGATCACTAAAAGGGAAAATATTTATATGAAAGATTTCAGAGAAATATTAATTAAAGAAACCTGTTCGTACTTCGTTTTAGCATGGAATTATCTCGAAAACCTTTAGCGAATGGATTGTGATCAATTTTCAATTGTGTAATTTTCTCATTTTGATATGCTGTCACTGCAATGAATTGAGTTTCTTCAAATGCAAAAGTATTGAATTGAGCATTCTGCAAATTAGACAAATCATCTGCTTGCACAACATGGAATCGTGGGAGATATTTATGCATCGAATTTAAAATAATCTTTATAAAATACAAATATGAAGAAAAAAGAAAATTATAAAACGACTAACATGTCCTTGTTGGTCTAATGCGTTGTTTGTAAACTTGAGTTTTTGGAAAGATATTGTTTGACTCATCCAATGTTTGCCTGTAGCTGGAGAGTCGGGATGGGGATATAAACGTCGTTGGAATTGTGGTTCAGCTTTACCGGTAATGACCCATTCAGAATTATGATATTTATAACGATTATCATCCATCGGAATAACATCCATTAATAATATATATTTCAACGAATCATTCAGACCTTTCAATTTGGATTTAAATGTGGGAAATATTCGTCGACCAGTTTTCGTAATTATCATTTCAGTTCCAATGTTATGGAAGCGTTGCCATAAATCTTTATTTTCCAAAGTCACCTCTATATTCGTATCGGGATTTGCATATTTCAAAGGGGCAGTATAGAATGAATGTTGAATATAAGGATTCCACGAGTTCATTCCATTGGCAGCGGCTGCAATTTGTGCCATTAAATGATTAGAATTGGAAAAGGTGTTGGTGGAATTGATCGATGCTGCAGTTAACATTTGAGCGACTAATTGTTGGTATGAAGCCATATTGGATGCATCGCTCCCAATACTAGAATTGACCATTTGTGGTAATGGTTGAAATGCAGGCGAAGTTGATGAAGATGTGATGGGTGATGATGCAAGTTCATTAACTTGAGTATTGAAAGTATTCGGAATTTGATTGATATTCGGTTTCGTGTCTTCCGGTGACGATTGTTTTCTTGTGACGAATTCTTCATCTTTTGGGGAGAATTTGAATTTATTCGTATATGAATCTTCCGTCGAATAACCACTTTCATTTTCATGTAATGTACTTCCACTATCGTTTTCTACGGTGGCTGGTGTTCTCACTTCATTAATCGGGAGATTCAGTTGTGATGTTTGTAATTGTTGGAAATAATTATTAAAATTTAATGAGAATAAATCTTGTTCATTCGAATTATTTGTTTGCGACTGTCTTAACAATTGTTGGGGTGGTTGTTGCTTCAGTTGTTGTTGTTGTTGTTGTTGAGGAATTGGTTCATTTTGTGTTTGAGATTGAAGGAAATTGGATAACAATTTCTGTTCATTTCCATCGATATTATTCTGATTGTTATTGTTATTATCATTGCTATTAATGTTGTTGTTGTAAAGGAATGATAGAGTTGATTCGTTTGTTGCGTCTGATGGTTTAATATCAGAACAACTATTGAAATTTAAAGAAGCCAGCATAATTTTTCTGTGAACAGAGAATTGGAAAAATAAGAAAAATTAGAAGAAAATTTTATGATTTTTTCTTATTAAATGACTTTAGTAAATGAAATGAAAGTTATCGTAAAAAATGAGTTCATAAACATAAGGGAACTGTTCGCGTTTTCCTGTTAAGGAATGCGTCTCAATCAAAAGAAAATATTTGGAAGAATTGAAATTTATCCAAATAGTTCAAATAAGATTTGACACTTTTTCAAACGAATGCTCTTTTATGAGATGAGAATGTTGAATAAATGTTGAGATATGTATCAACTACATGTGCAAGAATCTAATATATACAGATCGTGTTTATTGATTGGTTCGTAAATTGTAATCATTCGAGCTGACGAACGAACGCCATACCGTTTAGGCGAGGCACCAAGCAATCAATTGATACCTATCAATATCGGTCAATATCAAAAGAATGTTGATGATAGAATCAATTCCATCTGTTACATGAACAATATTTGAGCGAGAATATTTCTCTTTAAACTGACATGAATAATATGACAACGAAAAAATCGTTTTCCAACCAAACTACGATTCTTCACAAAAACTATACACAAATCTCAATGGAAAGTTCAGTGTGAATATGACACCTCGAGATAGTTCCGATCTATCTCATCCTCATTTATGGAAGATGTTCCATCTATTTACCTTTCTTTTGTTTTGGACACAGATGGGAGAAATTGGTTGAGACCGCCTCCTTAATCTCATAAATTACAGATCTGCGAGAAGATGTTCTCGTGCACACTTTCCTTGTTAAAACAATCAAAAATGAAAGAATTGCATAAAGCAATTAGCGCATCTTCATAGGAACTGATTAGATGTGAGATTAGGCGAAGAAAGTAGCGGAAGGATTTGATCGCTTCTATTCCACCAACATGAATCAATGGAAACAAATTAAACAAATTAATACTTTATTCAACAAAAAAATTAGAAATGTTTCTATATTGTTCTTTCGAAAATATCCATCAAACTAATGGGATTTTAGATTATTAAACAATTTTTCAAATCAACGAAGAAAACTTTTAATCTTCGACATGTGGGAGTCGTTCTTCAAAAAATGAGATAGATAGAATGGTCATTAAAGGAGGATGAAGGAAAAAGGATTTGTGCGAAAGTTAATTTGTATGTTCTATCGCGAATGAAAAATCTTTAAGATAAAATCTAAATTAACTTCAATATTCTGATAAAAGATATAGAGAAGATGAAGGAAGATGAAGAAGAAGAAAAAATGAAGAAATGGCAAAACAGGATTTGTCAACAGATGACGGCATTAGATGAGAAGACGGCCGGAATACTTTTCAACAGGATAACTGGTGCGCATTTCCTTTAATGAAGTTAAGTGTTAAAAATTTTAATTTTTTCTACCTATTTACGTAGTGTATGGGAGAACGTGACAATAATTATCAACACCATCATTTATTAGTAAACAAGATCTGAAAGAGAATCGACAAAAAATAAATTTTCATCTTCATAAATAAACTGATTAAAAATATGCAGGAAATTTTCATCTAAATGAATGGTGTCGATTAATATAGCCGAATAATTGATATAATGATGCGCTACATCAAAAGGGAAAGTCTATCTTTCTAGTTAGATGATTACGCTAAACTGAATTGGTTCTTCTAGTTCGGTTCTGATATTCAATTTGTCTAATTTGCGAAAGATTCTATCGCCTCCAATTCGAAAATAGGAAGAAGATATCTCATTTGTTTCCGAGTCAAGTGGCGGAAATTGTCGTTTGGTGAGAAAAGACAATCATCGCCGACTCATCACATCTTCTAATCATCAATAGAAAGAAATGTTGGATAATGAATATTGGAAATGTTGGGAAATCAGTTGAAGATACTTGAATTCATTTAATTTATACTTTCTATTCGTTTGCACAATTTTCTTAGATATTTTAATGAACGAAATCTCATAAAACTGTTAAGCGATTAAACGTCATCATAATCGTATTGTGGTCGACACTTGGTTGCTTCTCTCGCGCCAAAAACAATATTTTTGTTTTGGGAGTTACAATTGTTTCTTTTCCCAATTAGTTGTAAAACAATTCGAATTCGAACCATATTTCAATTGGAGAAGAAACATTAAAGCGAATCAAAATATTGAAAGAAATAGATCTTTTATCATTTTATTCATTTTTTTGAATATTTTATTTAATTAATTATATGATTGTTAATGTTACGATTTGATCAAGAAGAACAACAATAAATAGTTGAAAATGAAAGAGTAACGAAAGTTAAGTCATCATAAATGAAGATGAAATGATGACGAAACCACATTGATAAAATTTCTATAGAAACAAATGTATAATATTGAATGGAAGTAATTTTAACACTTTTACTTCACTTTTCATGAATTTATTAACGACGAAAATTAACTTGTGATTTTTATGGAGAAATATGGAGGTTCCCGATCTAGTTTTAACTGAATCAAAAATAATAATAATAATAATGATGACTGATATGATCAGGAGATGGTGGTAGAGGGGAGGAAAAACACTAAAAGAGGAGTGTTTATCTTCTTTAGATGTTGCTCTATAGAATGGATAAATTGAATCCATTTTCGAAAATATTTCTAATGGGAAAGTTATCCTTCTTTTGATTTGAACCAATCAAACGATTTTTTGCGCGAATTCCTTCTCCTAATGCATTTGTTCATTTGTCTATTTCTCATACACATCTTACATGGATTCTCTTATAAGAAATTTTTGAAATTATCTGCAGAATCCGATCTCGTACCTGTATATCGAATGAAACCATTCTTCAAAAACGTAGTGGGAATGGACCAAAATTTCATGCCTCATCAATCATATTTGTCGCCAAAACTTCACAAGTATCAACATAACGAGAATATTGATTATGAAGATCGATTGTTCCGATTAAAACGAAACGATTTCAATCTAAACTCAGCAAACTATATGAGTCTGCAAGATAAACGATTTGACCCAAATTCAAAAAACGATCCAAGAGATGAGGATCCTGGTTTAGTTGAGATTTATTCCGATGTTCCTACCGACGGTACAGATCGTTCTCCAGCGTCTGAAATTAAAAAACCGATAGAGGAACAGCCGGCGAAAGATGTCGATGAAAGTACTACAAAACGTCCATCACATAAGAAAGGTCATAGTCATCAGAGGAAGAAAAGCCATTCAAGGTTATCAAAAAATAAAGATAATCAAAGAGCATCATCTAAATTGAAAACGAAAGAGAAAGGAAATACAGATAGTAGAGCGAGATATGCAAAAGAAAGAGGAACAACTATGTCAGATTGGAAGTTCACTGATCGTATGAAAGCTTTATGGAATTTCCTTCTGATGCATAAGAGTAGTTTAGAAGAACTAGCGAGAAAGCACAAAAGAAGCACACAAGTAGTTCAAACTGGACCGCCATGTATAAATTGTAGAGGAATTGTATTTTCAAGTTTCAAGTGATTTCTCCCTCCACCAAAATGAATAATATTAATCTTATTTCAATTCTTTCTCAATTCTCCAAAACTTATAGAGGATTTAACCCAAATACATCTTGTCTTCTCACCAACCGATCTCATCATAATCTTATTTACTTGTTCGATTGCAAGTGGAATGATTTTCCTTATTGTTGGTTTTATTCTAGTTTCCAATCGTGAGGCGGTCATGAGTTTCATGGCAAACAAATTCTCTTACAAATGTTAACTATAATTCAAACTCAAAATACTTCACTGACTGACAACAAAGCTACTACTGTCTAGAAAACATGAAAGAGTCATTTTATAATAAGAAGAAAATAATTATTGTTCAATTTGAAAAGTTTTCAAATTTTATTTTATGTCGTCGTTCGCCAACTGCTGGTAGTGGAGAAGAATGTGGTCGTTGCGGAATTCTTTGAAATTTTCTTATTTTCGCTTTTTTTCATATTCGCTAAAAATATCAGAAAATCGTTATCTGGTTCATCGTCTAAATCAAGAAGATCCTTCTCATTATCAATTTCGATTTCGTTTTCATTTGAAGTAATTGGAATTTTCTTTTTTATTGTGATCGAACCCAATTTTCCATAATTATTCTCATTATTATTCTTCTTTTTGTTAGCTGGTGGAATAAATGATAATTTGCCCATATGATGTTGAGACATATCAATAACTTTCGATTGTCGTTTTTCCTTCGACTTCACTTCAGAATTATCCATATTGTTAAATTTGTCAATAGTTGCATTCTTGATTGATATTTGAATTGGTTTTGGAACGATATTATTTATCACTTTTCTTTCTTTTAAATTTTCATTAACCAAATAAATTTCTGAATAATTAGATGGCATTGGAATTAATTGTGTTACATTAAAATTTGGAGTAATAACATTATTAAAACTATTTCGAATGTTATTACTATTCTGATTCTTCGATAAATTTCTCTTATTACCCAACAAAATAGAAGTCAATTCGATCAATTCAGTTGTTGTTCGTTGTTTCAGATGTTGTTTGAGACGCTGTTCGTTCAACTTTCCATTTATCTTACCTTCAGTTATTTGTTCACTCACAGTAGATTCCGTTACAGCTGATGTTATTGGCAATGTATATAATTTAGTTGATATTCTCTGAGATTTTAGAGGTAAATCAATTTTTGGCAATTTCTTCGGAATCATTTCGGTTACCGAAAATTTGGATTCAGTATAATTTTTCGTTTCTATTAACGGTTTTGTATTTGATGTTAATTTGCTATTAAACAAATATTCATTTTTCTTATTCATTTTTGAATTGACTCCATTAATTTTCACTGAAAATGTTTTCTTCTCCACATTAATTTTTGAGTTTGGATTGTTCGAAAAACTTTCATCCATTTCATGTCTTTTCTTCTCGTTCAAATTTTTCATTTTTTGTGTTGTTTTATGTTTCACCATTGGACGTTCCAATGTAAATATTTTATTCTTTTCTATTTTGTCCATTTCATTCAGTACTCCACTTTTTTCACCTTCTGTCACTAAAATTGTATGTGGTATAAAATGGGTAGTTATCTTTTTCTCATCTATTTCATTCTTTTTTTTCGATTTTACTGTTATAACTTGAGTAGTAAACTTTTGAAAAACTTTTTTATCGGATGTAAGAAGTTTTTTAAAATCTTTCTTGCTCTTTGTACTAAATGTTTCAATTTTCTTATCTGGAATTTCTAACTTTTTCTCTGGCAATTTCTTCCTTTGTATTGGAACTTTTTTTGTATTATTTCGCTTTGAATTAGTTCTCCACTTAACATTTGAATATACATCTATCGTGGTCGTTACTGGTAATGGAATTAATTCAGTTTCAAAAATTGTGAAAGAATCCTCATTTATTTCAGCTTCTCCCGTCACCATATTCGTTATATTTATTTCTTTTTCAACTAGTTTTGTGTCATTATTCGACAATCTTCTATTAATAGAAATGTTAGCAATCGATTCCATAAACGCACTTGTCGTATATCCAGTTTCCCAAGAGAACAATTTCGATTTTGTGAAATTATTTTGTTTCGATGTCGAATTGACAACCTTCGAAGTAATTTCTTCATCACTTATTCGCTTCTTCTCATTCTTTTCCTGTTCGCCTATTTCATTGTTCTTTGATATTGATAATTTGTCATTCATCAATTCCAAACTATCTTGCTCAAAATTATTGGAGGTAGTGATTTGCATTGAACTGGTCGTACTCAAAATTTTATTATTGAAATTATCATTAACAGAATAATTGAAATTATCCTTTTTGATTGAATCGGTTATTCTTTCACTCCGTTTTTTTCGAGTTACTGGACTACCTGTAGTATAACTTTGAGAGATTGTAGTAATTCTATCGAAATCATTGTAAAGTTTTCCAATATTTTTTGAATGGAATTTTTTTGTGACTAAACTGTTTTGATTTCTATCAGAAATAGTTTGTAATATTCTTCCAAATTCTTTCTTTTTAGTTATTGGAAAGTCATTTTCTAAATTCAGATTAAAATTATTTGGACGACTATCTCTGATCCATTTGATTTTTTTCTCATTATTTTTTCGTATCATCTTCGATTTTCTATGTAATCGTGATTGTATTTTAGAAGGAGTGATTCTTCTCGTTATGAACGTCTTCGGTTTCCTTTGTAAGTTTTTTGGAGATGGTCTCCCCAATTTCACCAATTTCCGATTTTTGTAAAATCGAATATTTTTATTTCCCAATTTTACAGATTTAATTTTGCTTAATGAATTATAATCTTTCATTTTCTTGATCGGTAATTCTTGTCTGTTTCTTAATGAGAATAATTGAGTTGGTTCTTGTGTCACACCATTTCGTCGTCGAACTAAATTCTTTAATAAGTTTAGGCCTGTTTTCACTGCCACATTTGTTAAATTTTCCTTTGATTCTAAAATGTGAAGTTTATCTAAAGCCTTCCCAATTTTATCAGTTAATTTATCAGAAGTTTTTTCTATATTTTCTTCTGATTTCTCTTTAATTTTCTTCTTATTCTCCTTCATCATCTTTTTCATATCTTTCTCCGAAATTTTTTCTCCATTATCGTGAGAAATTATTATGGTTCCTCGCTGATTATCGTTAAGGGTTGAAAGATGTGTGATGGTGGTTGCAAATATGGTGGTTGTGGTTGTTGTAGTTGTAGTTTTAATCGGTTCCATTAAAATAATCGTCTTTGGGGATTTATGATTTCTAGCACATAAAGTTTCCTCAAACGGTTCAACAATATACGTCTCAAAGTTTTCCGCTTCGTATAATATCGGCAATTTTCCATTATTAATAGAACATAAATATTCTTGGATCGTCGAAGAGAAATCCTCTAACTTTCCTTTCTTTATTTTCAAATTCTCCAGATAATTTATCGGAAGATTCAATATATATTTTTTCACTCTCGTTTTTTCTTCATCATTATCAAATGAAACTGAATTGAAATTTTTATGCGTCAATTCTCCTTCCATAATTCTTATTGAGTGTTTTGATTTATTTTTCAATTCATTATTGATAAATTGATAGAATGTGTCATTGTCTTTTGGTGTGACGATATCATATTTAGATAAATCGATTTCATTCAAATCTCTTTTCTCCATATTTTTCAACTGATTCTTCTTCTTTTGAAATTGTCGAAATAATCTTCGTCTTGAAAAAAATTCCTCTCGTTCTTTAGACGGTTCAACAAATTCATATTTTTCAGAATTATCTTCATTTCCCAATAATTTCTTCTCTGTCTTTCTATTAATAGATTTCTTCTTTTGATTTTGTAATTTGTTTGAATTAAAATTATTTTCCGAGTTAATCGGTTGTAAGTTAATGACATCATCTAGTAAGATTGCCAAAATTGTATTTTTAAATTCTTTTTTCTTCTTATCTTTCTTTCTGAAGAATTCTTTCAGTCTTTCGATACCAAACACTTTTGGATTACTTATCGATTTCAAATAGAAATCATTAAAACTTCGTTTCTGGTGTGGTGAATCAAGTACAATCGATAATTGGGTATTCAAAAATGATTTATCAGTTTTCGGAAGTTGATTCCAAAGTGAATTGACAACTGTCTTCCCAACATTTCTCTTTCTCAAGTTACTGTTTACCGTTTTTGGAAGAGGTAATTCCAGAGATTGAGCAAATACATCGAGAAAACGTTTCGACTTTTCTTTTGATGCTCTGTCGACATTCTTCTTAGCAATTTCAATCCATCCTTTGTAATTTTTTATATAATTTATTTCCATATTTTCTTTAACTAGAATTTTCGTCTTATGCAAGTCTATTCGACGAATTTTATTCTTCTTTTTCTTCTTCTCATTGTCTTTAAAACAACCAACTAATTCTGAATCATATTTCCATGTTCCAGATGGGAGACATGTGGCTTTGATTGTTTCCAAAAATTTATATTTCTTTCCATCAAATACTTTAATCTTATATCCTATATCTGGACAGTTTATTTCAATTTTTGTATCAGGTGGAACGACCGGAACATCATATTTCCTTTTTACCTTTTTGAAAATTTCTATATTTTCCATTTTACAATTTCTCTTCTACTTGTCGTAAAGAAAAAGAAGAAAGTTATTATAATTGAATGAAAATTAACTTTCTTATTATTAGAAGCACTTCGTTTCCTGTTTAAATTATTCTTATTCCAACTTAAGGAATGCTTCCTCGTTTCATCACAATAGTCCCAATCTCTTTCTCCTATTCTCCCATGAATCTTACACCAAGTATGAGCTAAATGGAGAAATAGTAATTTATAAAAATCAATAAAAAAAAACTTTTGTTAAGATTAATACATCGATTAAATGATTTCTTATTAATTTTGAAAGGAAATTTACAATCCAAATCATATTTCTCTAAAAAAGAATCGGAGTTTATTTAAAAAAGAATGTTGAATGAATATTGTTGAATTGAACTTGACTCCGTTAAATGAGTTAAGAATATTATTAAAATGATAATATTCCACATTTCATATAAAACTCCCAAAAATTCAAGTAAATAGTGCAAGAAAATAATAGATTATTGAATGAAATAAGTCTACTTCGGAAAAATGATTTGATATAATTTCCCATCCGATGTCACGTTTTACGACTTATCTATTTCCAAAGTCTCATAGAAATTTATTAATTTATTGTTTATTCAGTTACTTTTCTTTAACAAACTTTTAACTTAACTTTAAATTTATATGTAAAAATATTTTTTTGGAAGTTCCATAATGTAAATTGATCCCAATTAAATTGAACCAAAAGAACTAGATGAAAGAACCATGAACAATTGTCATAAGAGACCGATAAAATATAAATAATCTTCCAAAGCTTGCATTCAAATGGAATTGAGAATAAAATTTGAAATATTAAAATTATTTTCTTATTTATTATTCAAGAGAAAGAGAGTTTTTCTTTTCAGAGAAACGAAGAAGATTTTCAAATAAATCACCAAGACAACCGAACATCTACTCGTAAAACATTTTATTGTTACAACTTCCGCATTTGATCGATAAATTGATATGGTTAGAAGATTAGATTTGACAGAAATCATTCAAATCGTTTAAATTCTTGTAGTCAGAAGAACGTTTCGTTTATAAAGTACAATGGTTGGATCCACAGGCGAATATTCGACGAACTTATCAATTAGTTTATTATCCGAATGACGGTACCATCGAAATGGTTTCCTTCAATATTCTTCCTAAAATTATAATTTCTTAATAAAATTAGTTCGATATGATGCACAACCGTCAATTCTTACGACGGATGAAACATGAAGCCGTTGAAGTTAATGATCTTAATATTGGAAGTTCCATCAATGTTAATGGAAGATTGTTAAATATTGTTGATTATGGGAATGAATATACTAGATCGAAGCGTACAGCACAAAGTGAGAGAACAGTAGGAATAATTCGAGGAGAATTATTGAAACATTTGGGTGACATTACGCATATCATCTCACGTAGTCAATTGAAACTTGTTCATATTCGATCGATTGTTCCATCGATTGAAGACGTTCGATTGATGTTGAATATTTTGGAAGCGAATGATCAGTTTCTATTTTACTTCTTAAAATCAAAGTTTATTTCGAACATTAAGATATTCACCTACCGATTTAGCTGGTACTACTTTAATATTATTGGAAATGGTAGGTCTTCAAGCAGTCGAGCAATGGCAACTCATATCATCGAACGAGGATGCTGATGTAACTATTGAGAAGAAATTTGGAAGTAAAACGACATTAGCCTCCAAAACTGAAATGATGACTGAGAAATTATCAAACATTTTCTTCTCGACATCCAATAAGAGTATTGGTCGAAGTAATGCGATATTTACAGATGATGTAACTTTAACCATTATCAAGCCTCATGCAGTAAAGAGCGATCTAACATGTTAGTCCATTAAAGATATATTTTAGAGTTTTGAAAATTTTTGATTTTTCAGCGTCTATTATTCAACGGATTGAAGAGGAAGGATTCGATATAATTGCAGTACATTCTTTCGTCTTACAAATGAAAGATGCTGAAGAATTCTTCGAAATATACAAAGGCGTTCTCTCAGATTATCCCAAAATGGTCAATGAATTGTGCAATGGTCCGTGTATCGCTCTCGAACTCCAAGGAAAGGAAGCTCAGAAACATTTTCGAAATTTCTGCGGACCATTTGATCCGGTTAGATTATTGATCTATCTATGATGAATATAAAATTTGTTCCAAAATGGAAAAATTATTGACAGGAAATTGGGAGAACGTTAAGACCGAAAACATTACGAGCCCAATTTGGGATAGATAAAGTGAGAAATGCAATCCATTGTACCGATCTACCAGAAGATTCGTTATTGGAAGTTAAGAATTTCTTTATTAAATTATTCATAAAAATATATTTCCATTATGGATCATATTGAATGTGATTAACGCAGATCGAATACTTTTTTAAAATACTATCCAATTGATCGGATGAAAGAACAATGAGAGATTGATAAGATTCCGTAACATGACGCACGAGAAGAGGAAGAATGTTGAACAAAAACAGATTGTTGTAAAATTTAAAAGGAAAAGGCATATTTCTGAAATATTTACAAATTTCATAATAAAATATATAATTGGAACTAAAAAAACATTGGGAGGAAAAGAAATGAATAAATATAATTTCAACGAATTATTGGGTAAATAAAAATGATGATGTTGCATCATATTGATTATCTAATGAATTATTATCATGGAATGATAAATTGGAATGAATTGAAGAAAATTTATCTATTTTACATTCCTTCTTTCCCGATATCGTATCACTATTATCATTATTATTATTATTAATATTGTGATTGTTATTATTGTTATTATTATTATTATTTATTTCCTCATTATTACAATCATTATGATAATCGTTATTAAGACCATTCGTATTATTATCGTTGTTGGAGGAATAATTAGTATCAACAGTGGTTGTAGTTTTATTATTGAGAATTGATAACACCGAATTATCGATTGGTGTATTAGACGATGAATAGAATCCATTAAAGTTCGATAATTCATTGAAAACATTAACATTCTCATCTATTCCTCAATGAGAAAAATTTGAAAAAAGGAAAAAGTAAAAAAAAACTTTTATGAAATATTCGTGCATTAAATGCATTTCCATTCGAATAATAATTTTCTAAATTTCCTGTCAATTCCGTAAGATGTGGATCCTTCATCGATGTTGACGTTGCAAGAGAAGATTTATTCTCCATAATTTTTGGAAGGAGAGCATCCCGTTTCATTGTGATAACACTAGACCTAAATTGTTTCATGTCTGTTGGAGGTGGTGAAGGACAAATTGGTGGTTTATGCTCACGTTTCTTATGACGTTTTCTTGGTTGAATTATACTTTTCATATATGATTTTGGACGATCTTTCTGATTAAGGTGAAAAGACCATTAAAATTATGCGAATATCATCCCATATAACGAAAAAGAAAACTTTATGTAATTTGAAATAAAGTCCACATGCATTACACACCGATTCACCTTTAATATCTCGCCGCCATAATGTCGTTTCAGTTGTTCGACAGTTGCTACAACAATTATTCGTTTTCTTTGTGATTGCCGAAGTCGTACCAAGAGTAACAGAGGAAGACTGCGATGATGTAACTGATATTGGAGTGATGGTCGTCGAAGTATTAGGTTTCTTTGTTTCAATTTTATTTTCATTTTTCGAATTTGCAGGTCGTTTCACAGACGACTAGAAATGTGTAGGAGGAATTAAAATAAAAAAGAGTTAATAAATTTATAGGTATCAAATTTTATTAATTAAATAGTAAAGCACAAAAGAATCGTCGGAAGAAAATGATTGGATGAAGTGATTGGAGAGAACTAACTTTGGTTCGTCGCTTCTTATTCTCCATTTGTAAAGAAAGACAAACGGGACAAACTTGCATTCCAGAACTCGTATTATATGGAATACGTTTTTCTTTACAGATTGGACAAAAGAGGAAATTTTGTTGATTAAAATCATTCTTTTGAACTTTATTATGTTGATTAAGGGTTACATTCGACCAATTGAAATTATCGTTCAGACCATTATTTTCGGAATTTATGTTATTCGGATTAAATTGAAGAAGTGATTCCATTGATTGGAAGACGGTCTTGTTATTGAATACGGCATCAATCAACAAATTATTATTAGAATACAATCCTTCCACAAACGGTGAAATCATTCGTAAATCATTTGAATTCATCACTTGTGAATTATTAGCAGAATTATCATTTAAATCGCCACTCGAATTATTATTTGATGTTGATAAAGTGGACGATGTGGTGGCTGAGAGAGATGATGATACTGATAATAAACGTTCTTGAACTTTATAAAAATTCTCATCATAAATAGATAGATGATTTGGATATGCAAGTAAATCGAACGGATTAGAAAACGTTTCCGATGGATATGCAATCGGTATCTCTTCTGTATTCATATTAGTCAAATGTGTTGACGAAGTATTAGCGTTGTTCGAATAACTCATATTATTTGTCGTATCTAATAGAATGGTGGGTTTATCTCCATCATATAAATGGAAATACATCGACATCGGATTTGTTAAAGTATCATACATAAATGATGATGGAACAAGAGATTCATTATTATTATTATTATGATTATTATTGTTGTTGTCGTTGTTATTATTGATGATTTGATTATTACATGCAGTAGTATCTGTTGAAAGATTCGACATTGAGCATGGTGTAAATGATGATGTTTGTGAAGCAGTGGTAGAACAAATGAATGAAGATATAGCAGAAGATGATGTTATTGATGTTGTTGTTTGAGTAGTTGATTCGGAAAGATATTGATAATAAGCATTGAGATAATTAAAATAATTAATATCTATCTTCGGCTCTTGACTCACTGCTCCAATAATTGACGTATTTCCTGCCCATAACGACGTTTGAATATTCTCATTCTCATTATAATTTGAAAGATGTTCCTTATTATAATTCTGATATAAATTATTTATTAACTCATTCTTGTTCACATCATTAACATTCGTCGTCATATTCCTATCGATAATAAGAATAATTCTTTTTAGAAATTAGATAATTCCATACAATTTTCGAACTTAAAATTAATATGGAGTAATTTCTTTTCAAAATAATTCACTTCGATTTAGAAAAGAATTTCTGGAAATTCTTCTTTCTAAAAAAAAGAAATTTCAGAAATTAAATTAGGAAGATTAGATATGTCTTCCTTCATATTACTTGAAAGTGGAATAAAATTATTATGTTCTTCCTTTCGAATTAGCCTCTTCTACTAACGGAATATATGCTGAATGAAGAAGAATTATCTTCCAAATTATCGGAGTTTAGAAAGAGAAGAATTTTATACATCGAAAAACTGTTCGCTGTGATAAATATAAATATTAGAAATATAGAAATATTATTAAATAATTTCTTATTGACGTTATAAGTAGACACAGGCAGCGTTTTCATCATTCGAACACTGTATGGAATGCAGTTGTCGTAAAATGAAAACATTCTTCTCTCTTTCCTTCACTCAATGACTTCATGTTAGCTCTTCTATTAAACTCACGACTAAAAGTTAGCATGTCACTCTTTAAATAAAAGTTGTTACTTCAACGCATTCCGTATATTATACTATTGAATGGAAATCTTTATTTTCTGCACGTTTATACACTCTCGAATACTTTCTACTTCGTTTGACGAAATCCTTTTAGCGAAGACTTTTTTCAAATCATTTCTGTCAGACTGTCATGAGTTCGAGTTATAGATATTTCGGATTTATCAAACGATCAACTTATTTAGAGGCGAAATATTTTATAAAGGAATAAGGAAAACGAATTATTGATTGATATTGAAAATATTTAACAGTCATTTGAAATCGGATGATTATGTCAATAATAAATTTATTCATTTCAACTGATTTCGATTTCATCTCCATTTGTCTGACATTTTTTTATATTCACATTCTGTCTCTGATATGAATTTCCTTTTCCTAAACATCATCATCATTTTTATGATATGTGAATCTACCAAACACCAGTGACGACGGCATTAATAATTATTAAGAATTTTCAGAGAGACAAAAAGAGAGAACAAGTCTGAATAAATGTATCAATGAATTTGAATTCATTTTCTTTGTTGGGAATTCAGTTTGAATTCGATGAATACATTCGGCACGATCTCTTCGATTTGTGTACATTAGATAAGGAGAAGTCAAGTGCCAAAATAATATATGGAGTTGTTTCGTCGTTGACGACGTACAAATTTTTTTGCATATCACTCTATTTCAATTCAATTCTAAATTATTGTCATTAGTTTCTTAATAAATAAAGAATTATTGGAGAATTTCATATTTCCCATTATTCTCATATCATTCTCATAATATAAATTTATTGTTTATTGGTTTCCGACCTTATCAATATGAATATCATTAAATTTCAAGGAAATTCATCCAGTTCTCAAATATTCCTCCTCCATTTATATTTCCAACTATTTCCCATTTTCCTATTTTTTCTCCGCTCAATTTCATTGTTTAATTTTTATTCATAACACAATTAACAAACATTTCATCAAATTATTTAATTTAAATTAATATACAAATATAAAATCATTTTTTTTCAATCATCTGTTCCATCTTTAACAGTTCGCGCTTCAGTTCCGTAATATCTTCATTCCGTTTCTCATAAAACTCGATTGTCTCCTTCAATAATTTCAGTTTCAATTCTGGTGCAATCTTATAATTGGAATCATCGAACATATGATCCAAATCATTCTCCGATCTCAACCAACCGAAATATATGACGAGAACAATGATTGAGAGAGCTAACACTGGTCCTTCAGCATTCGATTTGTGTCTTCTTGGAGCGTAATGATCTAATGCATCGAATCGATTCGCTCGACTATTCAAAAATTTCAATGGTTTCCGATCATTGATTCCTTCTTTATTTGATTTGGAATTTATTGATAAATTTCTGGTTGATGATGATATGATAGGGGTAAATTGTCGTCCATTATTATATGACTTTACTACATTCCCATAAGAATATAATTTCCTCTGAAATATGAAAAGCTTCATTTTGTATTTAAATAATTTTTCACTGTTCTATATTGTTAAGTTCGTTTTATAATGATTTTCCATCTATTCTCAATTGGAATAACTACAAATTCAAAGAATCTGATACTTCCACGAATATTATTGATAAATAATAGTTTAAGCACTATAAATTAATTTGAATGATAACGATAGGAAAATTCATTGGAATAGAAAAAATGTCCAAACCGAATAAATTCTGAAAATAACAAATTGTGAGTTAATATTAATATAACATATTATAATATAATAATAACTTTCTCTCATTCTTATAACTTGAAATTATTTCAATTTGGAATTTTTTGTTCTTACGAGTTGAAGATGAAAAAGATAAAAAGACGAAACTATAATGGAAAAAAGAAGTAAAAAGGATTTTGTTTTAGACATATATTTTTCATTTTTCTTTTGATTGTCTTTGTACCAAAAAAAATGTCGAAAGATCTTTTCATTTACGGTACAGTGAATGTAGACAACTTATTCATATTGAAGAAGGAACCAGTACCTGGTGGTGTAGAGTTCGCTGACTCATATATAATTTCTGCTGGTGGCAAAGGCGATAATCAAGCAGCAATGGCTGCATTAATGATGGATGGTGTTAGCGAAGAAAAAAAACTAAGAGTTTATTTCTGCTCTCAAATCGGAACGGACAGTATGGGAAAGTTCATGGAAACTGTTTGGAAAGGTTATCCAAGTTTAGATACGACGTACGTCGTTAGAAAAGATGGTTATCATACATCAGTGGCGAGTATTTATGTGCAGAAGAATAATGCAGAGAATACAATTGTCATTGCTCAAGATCTTAATACAGATATGAAAAAAATGTTTAGTGAAGACAAGTTCCAAACATTCCTTAAGGACGATATCGGATGTGTTTTAATACAGATGGAATCAGATTTAAGTGCAACATTAGATTTGATAAAATATGCAAAATTGCTAAATAAGTTTGTTGTATTAAATGCTGCACCTGTCAGATTCGATAAATTTGTCTTCGAAGATTTCTTAGGCAATTCTGATGTACTCATCTTTAATGAATATGAATTCTCCGAATATTTACTGGGAACGAAACCAAATAAAACTCAATGGAATAAGGTTATGACGAAAGAAAAAGACGCACAGAAATTCCTTAAGAAAATTTGTGACAAATTGATGAAAGCACAATCGTTTAATGAACGGAGAACATTAATTATAACGCTAGGTGGAAATGGAATATATTTATATGACTCACATCCCGAACATGGGAGCATGACAACATCCATTCCTCTCAACAAACATTTATTGCAGGAAATTGATTTTAAAGCAGTTGATACAACAGGATCGGGAGATGCATTTGTCGGATGTCTAACTGTTTTGTTGATGCAAACTGGTTATCATTTAACTTATGGGAAGCAAGCAGACAGCAGTGATTATGCGGAAAGAATAAAATCTCAATTAGTTCCAATTATCGAATCATCGTCGATAGTTGCATCGTCAACAGTAAAACGACAGGGAACGCAAACATCTTATAATCCATATGAAAAAATGGAGGAAGGTGTTATTAGGAAATTAGAATCTTTAGATTATAGTCATTGAGTATTGTAGTTCTTTAGAAATCTCGTAAAAATCTGATTTTTCTGTTTAAATCCCCCTATTAAACTACAGTATATTAGCTATAATTTTTAAGGAGTTTTACTAGATCAATATATTTTATTATCTACATCACTGTTGGAAATATTTGTATAAAATTTAATTTCAAAAATAAATTTTTCGCCCTTTAAATCCCTTTCACTTGGTATTTGAAAACTGAATGATTGTATTTTATTGTTCTTAAATTATGATTTTTAAATACACTTAAAATTTTGTACAAAAGTGATCAAGAAGAATTATTACAAATTTGTTACCAAATTACTTTCTTCTAATAAAACACTAGAAATCGATTCATCTTTTAACATTTGTGTAATAGTTCTTATATTCTCAATAGCAAATGATAATTCGTCGTTCATCATGATCCACTTATGATTGCGAAAGATGAGCGCAATTGCATGGATATATACACGATCAGAACTGTAATCTGTCCCAAGATCGGCATTTAAAAAAAAGGCACATACCTTCGAAAATTGGTATTTTATAAGTATAATATTAAGTTTCATAAAATGAATTATTTCTCTTAGGGTTCGCTCTTCTAATAATGTTATTGTACGATTTATTATTTGTTTTACACATTGATCAATTTCGTCATTGTTAATAGTCGATATTGGAATATCGAATAGATGAATTATTTTCTCATTAACTAATGTAATAGATATGGATTTTAAAGTATACATAAAATTCGTATTATTAAATCGGAAAGGATATTCGTTACCATACTGGTTAAGATCCAGTGGAGTCGACATGGTTTGAGGATAAAAATGAACAGGGAAATTCTTTAAATGATATGGAATATTCTTTTGTTTATATAGAATATACGTTTCATTTAAAGAATTTATGAAGTTGTAGAAGAATCTTGGATGAAGTCGGACAGATTTCCATTTATTAAAACCAAAAAAAATTATTTTCGGCTTCGTATTACCAGCAGTTAGTATATTATTTAATTTCCTGGTTTCATTATGTTTGAATAAATTCTGGTAGTCCCTATGGAATTGTCTGTTCTCCAAAGGATTGAATGATAAACCGTCAAAAACGAGTTCGATATTCAACATTTTTATTTTTGAATACCAAACAAAGTCAAAAGGAAAATCGAATTTAGAAACGTATTTCGGTGTCAATAAATCTTCGATTAGATCAGTCCATCTCTTAAAGTCACTGGATAAATTATTTTTCGTACCACGAATAATTCGGGTTAATTTGTGACATATTATCCGACTGGGTTCATAAAATTCGAGAGGCATAATCTTCGAACTATAATTTTTCAAAAGATAATAGTCACCTGCAACTCCGAAAAGTGATCCATGTTTTTTCCCGTCATAATTGTCACAGATGCCTTTAATCAGAACATCTGATGCAGTGACTGTTGCAATCCCATATTTGGGAGATCGATTACATAATAATCTATATACATCTGATACTTGATAATCTATATTAGGTGGACAATCTCCAAATCTGCATTTAACAATGCTCATCAAATTTAGACTAGAGGTAATCATGCTCAATAATGTGTTCGTTAAACATAGGCCGAGTTCTGGCGAATTATAGAAACCGTTAATATTACTATTGTTCTTGGACAAGAGGTTGATCTTTGCCCAACGATCATGCATTAATGAATATGTATAATTATTAGATAAATCCATTCTTATCTAACAGTTAAAAAAAATTGAACTGAAATAAAAATATGTTATAATTCTTCTTTTTATTAATTAATTTATACAAAATTATTCTAAATAACTAGTGCTATTCACACGAACAAAAATTGACCGCTCTCGAATATAAGTGTGATGTCTGGTTTTTGAAAATCAGTTGAACGAGAACCAAATACATTGTTCTTATCAATAACGCTCAAAGGAATGTTCTAATTTCGTTCGCGAACGCTTTCTATAAAAATTTTATAAAAATTTTACAAAATTTCCCAGAAAAAATAAAAAATTAATCAAATGGCATGTATACGGTGACAGTTTGGACAGTTATGAAGATAATAATGAAGAAAATTGCGTGATGTTGAGACTTGTTAGCGTGAAGAAATGTTAAATTGGATAAGTTCTCAACGACGAGACAATTTCTTTTCGGGGTATAAATATTCCCTGCCGATGATAACATTTGTTCCTACTTTAAAGAAATTGTTGAGATGCAATTAATTATCTTAGCAATTTTATAAAGAATGGGCAAAGTTTTTTGGTTCCTTAACCAATATTCTTCGAAACCTTCATGCTTCAAACGCTTACATTCGATGGAATACCTAGCCATATCATCCGATAAATCCTGATTCTCTTCAACCTTTCCTTATATAGCGTTGAATTTTATTTGGCCCATATCGGTATATTCCAATTCTTCGTCATCGTCATCGAGATAAAATATTGTTTCAATTTTGAAATATTCGTAAACATTACTCAATATTTACGCCAATTTATCTCCGACCCAATTCTTGTTCATTTTTTTTTCAATTAAAGGCGATTATGAATTCATTTTCGAAATAACAAGCCGTTTTTCCAGATTTTTACAAATATCGGAAACAGCCTTAAGGTAAGATCTATAAGATATTTCCGTTGCGGCCATTTCTGAATCCCGTAATTCCTCCGAAGAACCAAAACAGTTACTTATATGATCGCTGACGTCCTTCTTTATATTATCATACCATTTCATTAAGGAATATGTATATTGAATAATTATTTCTGCCCTATCTTTCATCATACTCCAATTTTGTATCATGCCTCCGAAACGATTGGATTTTTACCATAAGGATCAGTCCTTTCCCATACGCCTTACTTTGAATAAAATCCAAATAATTCCTCCAGGATAATTGGCAATTGTCGCCTCCAAAGGTTCTTTGCCGCAACAATAAAGATTCGTTTCTCCTTCAACATTTCCAACATTTTCAATAACAACTTCAAATATTGTTAAACGTTGGATTGTTAAGTTGCCACTTTTCACGAAGGTTTCTATGGCATTGTTGTTGCCTTCGCTAAAGTTATTCGTTCTCGATAAATTGCAGAGGGTCCTTTCGTAATTGCTCCATATAGACACCGCGAAACTTGCCGTTGGGCGGATATAATAGGCGTAAAAATAAACGTCGATTTCCTTCCACTCGCCATCAAAAAAATCACCTATTCGATTAAACCCTTTGGCCATATCAGCTTCTGGAACGAATGAGAACAACGAGAGAAAATATACTCCATTTTTATATTTTTCGCCAGTATTGATTTTCAATTTCTCTCCGCTGGCTGAAACTTTTCGGAAAATGCTTTTCCTGAGGTGAAAATAACAGCCATGCACCTCGACTGTTTCGAAAACCGCTCTAAGGGCATTTATTGCACCAATTTCAAAGTCGGTACAAAAACTTTTTGGATTGAAATAACATGTCTCTTTCATTTGGCTAAACATTTCTTCGTATGAAGTACGTTTTTTGTTTTTCAATAGGCAGTTCAAATGTTATTGCTTTTTGCGAAAACATCGCACTCCTAACATATAGTTGGGCATAACCGATCGGCGAAACATCAAAAGATCCATCGGAAAAAAAATGCTCGGAATTTTCCACTTCAATATTTGGATTGATGTACAATATTCCGTTTTGTAATTCCAATTTGATAAAATTATAATCATTTTGTCCATCTTTCTGACGCCAATCACAGATATTTCGCCCCAGAGACGATGATCGAGGAAGTTGGAACATCTAGGATGTAACTTACAATGATTAATGGCCAGATTGAACATTGAAGACGTCAGCCGGTTAATCACGCAAGGTTACATCCATTCGTAAACGACTATAAAAACGATAGCCAACATAGAAGAAGACACACTCATACCTTTCTGGCAATTCATTTCGTAATTCATCATAGAACTAATGTATACGCATTCATAGTTTACCTCTCCTTCCGTGGATCACCGTTTACCCTCGTTCCTGGTTTCTTCTAATTTTTATTCTTTAATATAAATAAAGATCAACTCCTAAATCGCTTTACATATAAATAAAAATAAATTGAACTAGATGATTAATATTTTTCAATTTAGTTATGAGCAATCATATTTCATAAGTTCAGTAGTTGAGTTGTTCTTTTTTTTAATAATAGTATATATATATAGAAATTTTTTCCAGTTTTTCTTCATGAGTCATCCAAAATTTTTTGCAACAACTAAACAACTAGTTAGGGACCCTGCAAAACGACCATGTAGCATACTAAATTGTGCTTATTACTGTCAAGCGATATCTGTGCTACAAGTAATAATGGTTACGCCTTCTTTGGTAAAAAAGTTGAGTGAAAACTATCATTATTCTGCAGATATTTGTAAGACAATGGAAAAGATAAATTCTACTGAATCTCACAATTTTTCCGAACTTCCGGTAAACATTCAATATAAATATTTGAAGCACGAAGTAATGGTATTAACTGGTTTACATAAACATACTGATTTAAGGTGCGAATTAGGTTTATCATATGGATGTCGGAACGAAGTATCCGGAATTCAGATAAATGATTTGAGTTATTGTATCTACCATTTCCTCAGAATTGTGTCGTTCACTGACAAGAGTCTTCCTCTGAATAAAACAGAACATAAAAAATTTGCTCGAATATTTAAACATGGATTAAATATATCTAACAGTAAATCTAATAGTTCATGTATGTCACATAAAAAGGCAATTTATTCGATAAGTGAATATCTTTATAAAAATCGATTAATTAATGAACTTATAAATCCATTAGCTTTCATGATGCATCATTTGTTTTATGGACCAGATGATGTGGCGCAAGATGAACTAGTGGCAATTGTTAATGTCGATAATGGACCCAATCAAGAATTTTTTGGACCTAACAAATTACCGGTACTTGATAATGAGGAGACTATTTTATATCTTGTAAGTCCTCGTCTCTTATATATTGGTATAAACATGAAAGATATAGATGAAGATACACATGATCTAGGACACGGTTTAACTGAATATATAAATTCTTTAAAGATACGGTTATTCACTGACAGAATTTTAAGTGATCTTTTATGGGTCGAAAAAAAATGTGCGGAAATAATAGAAAATTATGGTCATCCCAAAATCGTCATTATACCAGAAGTTGGTGATCGCAGGTCATTTTATGCAACACAAATCTCAAAAAAGATGCACATTAAAATGAAGCAAATAATCGATGATATATATTCGAAAGTAAAGATTGGTACAACAAGAGCTGAATTGGATAGAAACTTTCCAGACATTCCTTTACATGAGATGACGTTTACTGACATCCCCGAAGTTCTCCCTCCATCTTTTTGGTGCGATGAACAACCTTGTGAACAAAAACTATTTCATAACTTTACCGGAATACCATCTAATGTAGCGTATGAAGTATATGCCTTTCATTTGCAAATATCATCTAATGAAAGAAAAATCCAACATCTAAATGCTGGTTATAACGATCTTTACAGTCCTAATGATATTTATATGAGAACGGTTCCCAGATTAAATGAATTCAGTCATCTCTTCCTCACACTTGACTACCAAGTAGAAACTGAAGAACAAGAAATATTGTTCATGGGTAAAACTACCGACCTGCTATACAAATTAGCAAAAACCGAAACTTTATTATCCATCGATGATTTTAATTCTCGGCGATATTACTCTGCTTCGTCTCATTTTACCGTGCAAGACAGAAGAGAAGAAGGTCATTCATTTACGATTATAAAATCCTTAGATGGATCTAGATGGTATTATATATCGAATTCTAATGTCATAAAGATCGACGATTTAAAAACGGTACTAGAAGGTAAACGTTATGAACATACACTAAGCGCGATTGTTATTGAATCCTTTTGGCATGAGAAGATATCATATCGGGAAGATATGCAAAATCTCATACCCCTAATTAAACCTATTCTGCTCAGTGACTATAATAGAAGAAGAAAAATATTAGAAACAGATCCTAACACTCCTAGATCAACTCCATTTAAATTCGGTCGCATCTAAATACCACCAATCACAATCCAAACCGTTATGTGTGAAAAATCTAACTAACATAAACTGTATTTAATATGCTAGAAAAATAGTTTCATTAGTTTTTAATGTTTCTCTCCTATATTCATATTTTATTTATAATAAATAGAATCTCAAAGCTCTGAGTATGTTTAAAAAGGTGACACTAGAAGCAGTTCACATGGGTGAGTGCTCTGGGCAACTCAATCTAAAGTGTAGCGTCCGGAATTTCAGGGTTTTCAGAGAAAGTAATAGAGTTGCTTTCTGTATTAGGTATTAGGTATTAGGTATTAGGTATTAGGTATTAGTAATTGACTGTACAAATTCTATGCAGAATTTGTTTCGAATACGATTACAGACTAATGAAGAAAATAATCGAGTGTGAAGTGAGAAAGCGTCATTCTTAGGAATTATTCCCTGTAGAAGATTATTAAATCCTGAAAGTTTAAAATTTTCTAAATTTATTAACCGAAAATAAAATTAAAAAAGTTTTTACAAAATTTTTAGTTGAAACTGTTTGATTTCGATTATTAGACAATTATTTGACAAAGGCTATGAACTGTTACTTTAGTATTGCTTCATAAAATATTTTATTGTTATTTATTAAACTAATAAGAATAACTAGTGTATTGTATTGACGTATAAAAGTTGAAGTTAGGAATCGTTCGGTATTATGAGGAGTAACCAGTTGAAAAATTATATGTTCGCTTGTAACCGGTATGTGTATCATATTACGATTAGATTATTAGTCGTTCATAACTTTTTCAAATGTTCTACTTTTCTAATATATTCTGTTGTGAAAATGGAAGATTCTTACCTAGGTCTCCTTATTCTAATAATACCGATCAATATTATCTTATTAGTTAATGGTTATCGTCTAAATTGTGAAAATAATTTAAATTTTCATTAATATTATTATTTTCTTAATTGATTTCATAGGAAATATTAATAATGAAAAAATCATTCAAACGTGTTACAGAGAATCGAAACTATGTACAACGAATGTAAAATTTTGTTCAGTGGAAGTTTTTAAACAATTTTGTTCTATAGCGTGTTCACCGACGTGTTTAACAAGTTTAATTTACTTATTAAAGAATTCTGATCGTTCAAAAATTTTAGTATACGTAAAACATAAGAAAGAAATGGATTACAAAAAAAAATTAATGGATTCTGTTATGCAACGACAGAACTCTAAACGAAAGAAACAATTGACTGACGATGAAAATTGTACGTTGGTCCACAAGAAATACTGTAAATTAGAAAAAGTGAGTAGAATATGTCCAAAAAAATGTGTGAACAAAAACGATCTTGTTTGTAAAGATGATAGTCAATGTGGAGTGAAAATTACATCAAATTACTGTTTTCTTCCACATGTTCATAGACGATGTCCAATAATGTGTCAAGATAAGAAGTGTATGACGAATAAAAAGAAATTACGACAACGTAGTTCGAATAAGGAGTATATTCGAAAGAAATTGGAGGAGCGACAAAAGACGTACGAAAATCTTTTTCAAATAAACGCCATGACCAGAATCTATATTCGACGATATAAACAAAAGAAGAAAAATCAATTAATATTTTCAAAACAATTGGCGGAGGCAGTTATGAAAAACATCAAAGAACATATGGAGGAAACGATGGAAGAATATATGACACCGAATAATCATTTAACAACTTTAACAAATTCTACAAAAAAAGGAAAATTAATCAAAACATTAGGATCACAGAGACCGCTCACATCGTTACCTTATTTCAACACAAACAGCAAAATAATATTGACGGAAACCACTCCCAAAAACTCTACTACAATTTTCAATACCTTACCATATGATACAACTTCAACTTCATCTCAAAACTACCCAACGACCTTTAATATATCAACTAATTTTGATCCTGAATAAATTTTTCATAAATGATGTTTAACTGATAATAAAAATATTTTGATCATTTTAAATTTTTTCTTCTAATCTCAATAGTTTAATTTTATTCCGAGAAAACTAATACATTTTATTTTATAATTATGTATTATAGTTTTATTTGATTACCCATTCGATACGACTAGATATTTTTTGTCTTTTTTTTCTTATTTTCCCTTTTCGGCTTTTTAGATTCATCCGATATTCCTGATGGAACTTTTAAGTCTCGACTTTTCTGCAACATTTTCTCTAATTTGAATTGATTACCAGATAACTTGTATAAATTATCTACCAATAGATTAATTTCTTTGCTAAATTAGAAAATCAGTTTATGACGAGATAGAAACAAATTGAATGAATCGAACTGTAAAGTTCCTTGAGTTCTGGGGACAACGAGATTTTGTAAGAAATCATATTGCAGTTTTTCAATTGCCACACGATAATTAGCTACTCGATTGTCAAAAGCGGTTGCAACCGTTTTCCCATAATCATCAATCTGATAAGCAGCTATGGCTAACATACTTCGTATTTCTACTATTCGACTTAAGAACATTTTTCTCGACATATCAATTGTTTTCATACCTTCTAGATCACGTTTGGCTATTTTGAAGGGTAGTTACAGATGGCATCGCATATTTAGATTAAGATAACTTCGATTGTTTTTCAGTTTAGATCTTCTCAAATTATGATAAATATTTTCGATTCCTATGAAATTTAAATAAGTTTTCTTCAATAACTCGAATCCCTTCTTCGTATCACGATCTAATAGAGTTCTGAGTTTCACAGTTAAATTTGTCATTTGATTTAAATAATCATCAAAAATTTGTTGGGTAGACAAATTTCTAAAAGAACGCAATCTCACATCGTTACCCGGTGTAATTATCGAATTAATAATTAATTTTCTCGAGATGAGAGTAAATGAGAGGAGGACAAAAATGAAATAAAATAAACAAATCAATTTTGACATCGATGATGAGAATTGAAATAAAAAGAAAAAGTGAAAAGATTTAGAATAATTTTTTTTGATATGTTTTCCCGTTTTTCCCCTTCTTATTTCATCATTTTACCCCTAATGTAAATTTTAGATGGAATATCAACATTAAAGTTTAATAAAATTCAATTCAATAAATTTTTGATAAATCTTCAATGTTAATGATTGTGCGGGGATAAATTCAATAGGTGATGATAATAAAATTGAGGAAGCAAGATAAATAATAAAATGTTTCGGTCAAATAAGGAATTATAGGTAAACCAGAAAAAACATCAGTTATCATTAGAACGTTTTGTTTTGACATTCAAGAAAAAAAAGGGAGGAGGGAAATAAAAGATCTCGAAAGATCTCAGAAAAAAGTTTTTTTTTTCGAAAAATGAACGTTTATATAGTTATAACATGTAAAGACAGCAATTTTTTTTAATGTGACGAATCATTAATCAAATTCTTTCAACTGTTTCAATTTAATTAATCTTCTTCCCATCTTCTTTCGTGCAACATGGTCCCGTCACCATATTTTGTATAGTTCTTTGTACAAGATTGGAATATAATGGGAACATGACCTTAAAAAAGAGAGTAAACATTTTGGAAAAAGAAAGAGAAGAGAAGTATTAACATTTGAGAAGATGATATCTGCAACGAAATCAATATATTCTCCAACCTCACGCATTTCTCCACTGTATTTGCAGTAGATCCAGACGGCCAACAATATGAAGGAAATCCAAAAGAGGAAGGTGAACATAACAGCAAAACATCCGAGGAATAAAGCATCTAAAATCGATCCAAATAAGTAACTAATAGCCATCATAAATATGAGAGTATAAGCAGTTCTGGAGAAGCTAAAGACATTTTTCGATTGATTGTGCTTAATATAATTCTGGAGTAATTCATTTAATTCATTTTCCAATTCCTAATAATACAGAAATGGAATTTAATTGATAGAATAAATAATAATAATGGAAATTTTCAACTTTAAAATATTCATTTCCCAATGATGTACCGCCCATTTTTTTCGTTCGTGTAAATTGTGACATTGCTTTCTCCTTCAATTGACAATGTGCCCGTTGTAAATGTGAGGGATGCATATACGGCTTATCTCCCCCACAATGTTGTTCCATTGCTCTCATGTAGAATTCTCGAGCCATAGCCTTTGCTGCTAGATTGTTTGCTTCTGCAGTAGCCTAAAAATTTCCATAAAAAATATTAGATTATAATAGTATAGCCATTATAAACAATTAGATAGTTCTCGCTCAAAAAAATTAGAAGAATTATAAGAAGTATAAAATAGAAAAAGAATAATGAAAAAGAAAATTTGAAGGCGAAGGAAGAATGGAGGACTTTGCTTAAGAATTCTTCATGTAATTTTTCAATATCATCATTGATTACGTTCGATCTGGAATTATCTGTGGTGGCTCGAAGTTGTTTACTATGTGATCTCTGACTATCGACCTTCTTATTGCCCAAAATGGTTTGGATTGCGAATCCGGTCGTATGATCCAGAACGGAGACCATATTATACTTGGGTGTAATCAATTCATCCGTATCTTTGAAGTAATTGACAAAGGCGAGAAACAGATCTGTCAACCAATAACGTGATGGCAGTGACGCATCCGTTGTACATGGCATTATTTTAGATTAAATGAATATTCACTTTTTTCCAAATGGGGAGAAAGAAGCAAATCTCTTTGACTTGAAGGGAACGGGGTAAAAGGAAATGAATAAAAAAAGAACTAAGATGAAGAAATTTCAAGCTAGCCAAAATTGAGCGAAGAATAAAACGAAAAGGAAATCGAATTTGAAAATTAATCAAATCTACTTACTTTTAACATAGATTTCGGTTCAGGTAAATCATTCGCTTCGAATAATTTGCAATACGACTAGAAAAGATGAGCAACTTTAATTTCTTTCATTTCAAATCAAATGGGAACTTTGATGTATTCTAATAATTCTCTCGGTTTCAGTTGTTGTCCGTTTATCGATTTCACTTGTAAATTCTCAGTTGTAAACAATGTGGGGACTAGTACGGAAACTTGTTCGACAAATAACGGATGAATATCAGATATTCTCCCATCAAAATCGGGATTAGTAGCGACCGTCAATCCAGGATGTGGTAATAGATAGCAGTTAATATTTTTGAAGCATGATCTTAAATGTTTTCTTAAATCTTTCAATTCTTGATGTTGATTCGTTTGAATCTGAGCAAAATAGAAAAATGTTTAATTTTAAATTAAAAGTGTTAACCATTAATCGCTTCTCCAACAATTGTTTTCCCCCATTATAACCGAATTTGAATTCATAAGGATAATTCCAATCTCTTACCAGAAACAATAAAGACTAAACCATTTTACAAATTGAGAATTGAAGAGATTTGTTATTATAAGAAGGAAACTTGAAACGGAGTTTCACTCGTTTTCTCTATTGCCAACTTTCCATATTCAGTAAATAAAGATAAATGTTGCAAATCATCTTCTTGAATATTATTCATTATATTATAAACATGAGTCGATGAAATCATGAGTGATAGAGCGAAAATAGTTGCACAATCTTTCACAGTCGACTCACTGTCAAATGCTCCTTGTGTGTCCATTAATAGAATGGCAATCTAATCACAATTTTAGAATTTTAAGTTTTGAAATTAGTTCGTGAAGAATAAATAAAACTTCTTCAGAACCACGCTTCACTAAGAAAGGTTCACTCCACATTAATATTCCCGTGGTATCACGGTCAGAACCGCCTTTCCAATGGAAACCTGTTAATGGATCACTCTCTTTTCCAACCCAATTATCAGATCCCTTAAAATCAGAAAATTGTCATTAAACAACAATAATTTTCAAATAGAACTTCATTATTTAAATATCGAAGAATGAAATCGAGGAGGAATGATTTCCCTTTTCGAAATGCACCCGCAATTGATATGATGGCAACTTTCTTCGTTCGAATTCGAGGATTCTCAAGAATGGCTTTCAGTTCCGCTTCTTTAACTCGAAATTTATGATCTTGTGTAATATCTATGATCTGTACGGGACCCGGTACACAACCGTCGTACGATAATCGACATTTCTTATTATGCTTATATTGACGTCGTTCTTCCATCATATTTTAAGAAACAATATGTTTATGTCTGTTGTATATCGTGAGAATAATTGTATGAGAAGAGATATCTCTTCAAAATATCTTTTCCCGTGGAATAGTTTAAGGTTCGATGTGTCCCAATTCACCCTGAGAGAGAATCGTTAATGAGTCTATTGATAAGATATGTGGAAGTATGTACAAATAAAAGGTAATAATACAAATAAATTGAAATTCTCATAAATGAACAATTCGATGAAAGATTGAAGAATTGAGAAAGAGGTGATAGAGAGAAAGTGTATAAATATGAGAATTTATGAAGAAATTTTATGGGAAATCAACGAACGATTATCTCAAGATTTTGTTACGACAATAAATGATTTTGTGTCCCTTGCAGGATATGGGTGAGTTCAAGTAAACTAGGAAAAGAAAAATCGAAAGTAAAAAATAAAGAAAACAATATACTTTTTTGTTTTCAAATATACTTGCTCATTCATTTTCTTCTACTTTCATTCTTAAGTGAACGAATTTCTTTCCTTCGTTCTTCCAATTTCTTTTCTCGATTTAACATTTCCAATACATGGGATGGAATATCTTTTTCGAAATTCCTCTTTCCTATATCATCTTCCTCGTCATCGTCATTATCACTCTTCTCATCACACACAAGATCATCATCTTCATCAAATGAATTCTTTCTTCTCTTCTTCTTTTTCTTCTTTTCAGAATCGTCCGAAATATTTCTCTTCTTCTCTTCATCCGAATCATTTAATAAATTGAAATCATCTAATCGATTAATAGTTTTCTTCTTATCTTTTGATGACACTTCAACATTCTCATTATTCTTTACCGAATTTTCATGAAGCAGAACGAATTCTCTTGACGAATAAGCAAATCGAATCGAATCCGATTCTCTCAATTCATAAAATCGTTGAGGTTCAATCTTCTCTCCATTTAAATATGTTCCATTCGTCGAATCTAAATCGATGAGATAAGGCAGAATTCGTTTACTTCTCTTTCCATCCTTCTTACGCCGGTAGTCCATGCAACGAAATTGAATGACGGCGTGTTGTTTCGATACGGATGGATGTTCCACTGGAATATCAGCTAACGATCTCCATTGACTAATGAAATATGCAGATTTCCTGTGAATTTGGTAATATGGCAATTCTTCTTCCTTACGATACACATATAATCGCCATCGTTTTATCGGTTTCATTGCTTCTTGGGGTTCATTATATTTAATAACAATTCCATTCACCGTGTTTGTATCCGCTGCCAAATTTCCGGATGGTTTAAAATTCGGTTTCTCTTTCGGTTTCTCTTCATCATCTTTCTTTGATGATTGTCCTTCTTCATATTTTGGAATATAATTCTCTTCTTTCTTTATATATTTTTCTTCCTTTACAAATCTATTTCTGCTCATCGATGAATTATAGGAAGATGAATGTAGAGCATCTGGTGAAATCTTTTCTTGTTTAAATTCCAAGTTAGACATCTTGAAACTTATTTTTATTTTCTACACCTTTATTAAAAAGTGATGATAATAACAGCAAACAGTTAATGAAAAAGAATAAGGGAAAAGTAGTGAAAATAAAATTTTGAATAAAAATAATATTAAATAATAAAATTCAAATTTTAAGCTTCAATCAAAATTGTCATTTTAAATCTCTTCACACTGCACATAATCTGCATAACTTTATTATTGTACGAAAATCATGCGTTTAGCAAACGAATAGATATAATAAAATGTAGCTTAACAAAATTAACAAAAGAAAATAAAAAATTTATTATTTTATTCCAATTCACAAACGGCTCCCGCCTCTTCCAATTTCTTCTTTAATTCTTCTGCTTCATCTTTCGATAAATTCTCCTTGAACGTTTGTGGCAATGATTCGACATATTTCTTTGCCTATCAAATCAAATGAACACATGGGAATAATGTGAATTAAGAAGAAAACTTGTACAAGATTCATGTTCTCAGAAATTGCTTTCAAAGCTTTGATCAATGAGATCTTCTTCGTATCTTCGAACTTTTGTATTTTCAATGAAAACAATGACTTTACTACTTCAGGTTCCTCATCCTCTTCACTCTCTTGTTGCAAGGATGCTTGTTGCATCATTGGCATTTGTCCACCCATCATCATCGGCATTGGCGAATCAGGAATATTCAATCTTTCCTTATGATAAAGAAAATGGAAAAAATATATTCTTAAAACTAACTAACTTTCAATAGCAAATTCAAATGTGATACTTCGATCATAGTCAATTTACTGATATTGTCAACAATCTCGATGATTTTTGGTGAATAATCGATTACTGTCGTCGGTTCTTTAATTACATTCTGATTAGACTTTTCCGATGATGATGATAATCTGATGAAATGTTTCTGATAAGTCTTTGCTACACCAAAAATTCTTTGAATGTTTCTCATTTTCTCCTGAAATGTCTGATAAGCCAATAAATGAATTCTTTTTAATTCATTTCCTTCTACTTCATATTATCTTCCGTTCTTACTCACACAATTTCTACTCCGTTTATCAAATTTTACAATTTTTTTCTAACCGTCAAATATTAAATCGAAATTTTAATTTAATTTTCAACTTTGATCCAATATATTTCTCTAGAATTTGAATGTTTTTTTTTAAGTTTAAATACATTCTCATGTAAAAGATTTACACATTCTTATAATTTATTAAAATATTAATTCTGAAAAAATCACTGTTGCATTTTAACTACACAAAAATTCCTTTTTCCCAATTACCAACATTCATGTATTTATTTCATCTTGCTTACTTTATAAGAGTTTATTAAACTGCGAAAATATTTAGTTAAATGAGATGAGATAAAATTATAATTTTTATCATTCATAACTATATCTTTCATAAGTAATTTTATTTGGTAGACATCACAGTCCGAATCAAATATCAATTGTACTGGACTCAAATTGCATATGTACGTCCAATACGACGCAGTTGTGTCATATGATGTGTAATAGGAAAGGTAGTTTTAGTGTTGAGCGTAGGAAGATTTTTATCTAATTTCACAATGGAAATGTAAAGCTTTATTCGTAGAATTTCTTAATTTTCTTGCGATATTTGATAATTCGATCAACAACATATATTTACTGTTTTTCGATATGAGAAAAATGGGACATTCCCAAGAAGATTTCTCCCAAGATCAAAAAGAGGCAATTGACAAATTTCAAGTTAAAGTTTACTTTTAACGGAAAATTATGAAATGTTTGCTGATAGGAAATCTTCCCAGAGAGAAAAGATGGTGTACGATTACTCCGAAAATCTCATTGGAATCTTACTGTTTAATTCAAATTCTTTTTTTTTCCAAAATACATCCTTAAATTTAAGCAAGCACTCAATTTAGCAGTTACAGTTGATATCTCGCCTGATTCCGAGACTGAGAGTGATGAAGATTATGATGGTGATGAATTTAACGAGTACAGTAATAATGATAATTTTAACCATAATAATAATAATCCATCTGAAAATAATTCGTTAATATATTATTTTCCTCCAAAAGAATTTATGTGAAAATTAATTCGAAATGAACAGAAATGAAATTACTCCAAGATCAACACTCTCCACACTCATCTCTTACATTTCATCTTTAGTCGTTACGCCTGTCCAATTCACCTTTTCAAAACTTTATCAATTATTCGAATATTTTCGTTATATCTTTTATTCTAGTCAATTTTGATTAGATAATTTTTCTCATTTTAATAATGGCAGTGACATTTGTCCACAATCCATTACCACCAATCACTGATCCTATTGGCGATTCGGCTAAAATTGTTGCACAACTTGCTTCCGATGCACCTCAAGTTGATCGACGATTATCGTTATACGTGGGATCGTTCGAATCGGTTAATTTCTTTCGATGGTTTTCCTTCAATTTCTTTTTCGTTGATAGGCTCGTTCAGCAGCAAAATCTAGCAACAAATTATTGTCTGTTCTAATTCATGAAGTTGGAAATACGAAATCGGAAGATTTCTATAAGTTTCTTTTTCAATGAAATATTTTTTCCAATTTATCCTTTTGGTATTTTAAGGAGAGTTTTATGTTCAGAAGATTTCTATAATTTCAATGTGAGCACCGTACTGGTATGGGCAGCAGATTCGAAATCGCCCGAAGGAATGAGAAGTTCATTCAGAATATTTAGTTCAATAATTTTAATTTTCATCAGTTTTACGAGACAATGGCTGTCCTTCTTTGCCATTTTTTGCTGTTTATGCCGAAAGGGGAATGGATTCAATACCTACTTTCGTACAATTTCCAATAGGAGGTTTCCTAAATTATTATCCTTCTATTATTATTGAATTGAAAGACTGTTCGGTTGAACCTCATCGATTTATACGTACAATAACAACGGTCTGTGCGGAAATGTTAATGGCCTTAGAGCAGAGGAGAAAGATGCAGGTAGATGGTATTAATCGTGATAATTTGAAGAAAATTGTTAAATTAAATTATTGATAACAATAACAAAATTATATAATAATATTAATATTTTTTATTTTCAGCAAACTGACAACTTTATAAATTCCATAAACGCAGATAGAAAGAAAGAAGAAGAAAAGATACTCAAAAAAAAATTGGAGCAACAGCGATTAAACGATGAAAAATGGCGATATGAAGTTAAACTCCGTTTATTTTCTTAATTCTAAAAATCTCATTTCTGAAGGAATTTGTTCGATTACAAGAACAATATTTGAAAGAAATCGATGAGGAAGATAAAGAAATTGAGAAGAGAAAAAATGGATTAATAATTGTAGATGAGAATGGAAATGCTAAAAGTTGTGGAACATCTATGAATTTAGGTATGTTGCAATTCAAATTTAGTGATGGAATGAAAGTTAGAAGAACTTTTCTGTGGGACGAACATTCTTCAAAAGTTTTCTTTTAAATTTCATTCTTTAATTCTCATTTCGTGAAAATTTAAGGATTTATATAAATTTGTGCGGAGTCATAAATGTGCTCCTGCCGATCTGCAAATACGTCGAACGCATCCACCAACTATTGTCGATGAAAATAATGAAGAATTATTATGCGATACGAATATTAAAAAAAACGAAAACTATTTGGTATTAGATCTTGACGCATGAACTTTACTCTTATTTTCTTTCTCATTCTAGGATCATCAGAATTATTCGTATTTTTCTTTTCATCAGACAAATGTACTTAATAATTCTTTATTTTATCCATAATTCTCATAATCTTCAGACATGATGAGTGAAAGTGTAACTGAATGACATGAAAAATTTTAAGATTATTAATTTTAATTAATAAAATTTATAATTATAAATATTTTCAATTAAGAATTTATTTTATTTTACAGTTAAGGATTTTATTAAGAACTATTAACATTAATTATGATTGATTATGATAATATAAAAAGGAATGAAAAAAGAAATAAATATTCAGAAAACAGTTTTATTATGATTAATAATTTCGGATGGTCGATTCTCCATTTTAAATCGTAGTTACTAAAATTAAAAGAAAAATTTGAGAAGGGTTATAATTAATGTTTAACCGTTTAATATTTGAGTATAATATTTATAAAGATTTGGATAAGTTGTTTGATTGAAAGAGTGTCCTGTATTTTGTTGGGGAAACGATGTCAGATAGGATCGTTCTATTTGTTCAATTGTTGACGAATTCGTTCTATGTGTCATTGTGAGAGACATAATATTATCACTATGAAAATGATGTAAATTTAAAAGATTATGCAAATTATTAATTTTAACGAGCATCCAACATCTTCAGACGTTTGAATAAATGTGGACTTTAATTGAGTTATATTTATATAATTTACCACCTAATAGATTAAAGATAGTTAGAAAGATTGGGTTTAAAAGAATAATCAAAATATGAAACTTCATCCTTCAACTTCGAAGTTAAATTGTTGCAAGCAACTTCATCCAAAGTTGTTGAATGGAACGATTTAAATACTTTGCTATCAGGGGATGGTGTAGCAGTTGTTTCAGTTGATGCTACAAATTGCGCTGCCTTGCCTAATATTTGGAATTTTAGAAAATTGATTAACAAAAAAAAGAACTTGAATTAAACAAAATAGAATAATAGGAGAGATCTACCTCATTGAAAATTGTTTTGAAAGTAGTCAGTGGGGTCGACAATAAGTTTGATGGTAAATTATTGATTCGGAAAACATCTTGCACAACAAATAATGAAGATGATGAGATTTGACGTTTTCTTTTAGTTCCGACTGCTAATGACCTGAAGTTTGAGGATCATTTATGTCGTGATTTATAAATGAGAAAAATGGAGAAAAATTAACTGGCAATTTTGAAAAACTGATGAAACGTAATTTTCGGCCACATTCGATTTTTGTAATGTAGTTATAATCTGTGAAATTAAATTAAATATTGAAATGATTGATGATTATTATTTGATGATTTTTTGTATAAACTGAATTTAATACTGCTTCTTTATTCGCATTACATTCAGTTTGAGAGACGGAGAGTTGATGAGTATTGATGAACTGAAATAATTAAAAAATTATAATTGATTATAAGGTAATTTAACTGCTTGACGTAGATTAGCACTCGCGGTCACGTTTGCCACTGATGTTGGGGTCGATGTCGTTGTAACAACTGCGGTTGAAAGACTTGTGGTAAAATCTGAAAATATTCGATAGTTGAATATACATCTGAGATTGATTATAACTGGCAGAAGAAACAAGATTTACATATACTTCAATAAGTTTAGGAAATTGAGTTTCATTTATATCTTTCAATTTTTCAACAAAATCTGATGGAAATCGTTCCTGCAAGTAATTGTTGACATCTTCCCGAACCATCGAATCTACCGCTAATGTGTTTTGAAGGAAATCAATTGAAAAATGCAATAATGAATTATTTCTAAAAAAATGGATCAAAATAATTGGTTTCAAAAAAAATATCAAAATCAAACGCAATTTCACCTGCATTCGCTATAGCATTTTCAATCGGAATCCTCAAATGTTCATTTCCCACATTTTCGGATTCTTCTGAGTTTTCAGCATTAGTTTCATTTGGTGTTTCTGACTCAACTTCTGGTTTGGTTTCTTCTTCATTTTCTGGTTTTTCAGCTTTCGTTTCGTTTTCAATTTCACTTTCACCTTCTGTCGGTTCTCCTGCAGTTGGCTCTTCTTCTTTGGTTTCTCCTTCAACTGATTCTTCTCCTTTAGATTCACCTTCTGCCGATTCTCCTTCAGCTGATTCTCCTTCAGCTGATTCTCCTTCTGCTGATTCTCCTTCTGCTGATTCCTCTTCCTTCGATTCACCTTCTGCCGATTCACCTTCTGCCGATTCTCCTTCAGCCGATTCGCCTTCAGACGATTCTCCTTCTGCTGATTCTTCTTCTTTCGATTCTCCTTCGGCTGATTCTTCTTTTTTCGATTCCCCTTCTTTCGATTCCTCTTCTGCTGATTCTTCTTCTTTCGATTCTCCTTCGGCTGATTCTGCGTGTGTTTCACTTTCAGTTTCTGCAGGTTGTTCTTCGTCGGATTCTTCTTCTTGTCGCCTGACTCGTTCTCTAACTTCTGCAGAAGTGGTCGTATTTACTGTTGTTTTATTGACAACAGGTAGAGAAGTTGTAGTTACCGTTGTATTAACGATTAGTAGTAGTGTAGTAGTCGTTGTAGTGTTGACTTTCACTGTAGTGGTATTGAGCGCTGGGGTTACAGTAGTTGTTACAGTTAATATTGTTGACGCTGCCGTTGAAGTTTCCAAAATATTAGATCCAGGAATACGACTTACAAAACCAGTTGGCAGTTCCGTATTGTTTATCGTTGTCGAACCTAAGTTACTAAGAACGGAATAAGGTTCTATTAATTTTTAATAATTCAGAACCAACCGACAGGCAAATACACTTGTTTGTATTATAGATGTTGATTCTTCAAAGTCAGTTCGATTAAAATATGTCATCAGTTCCGCATTCAATTGATCTGCTATTGTATTACAAGTCGTAACTGGTACCGAAATATTGTGCAATGAATGAACTGTTAAAATTACTAAAAATATTTCTCATATGAGACTAAATTATTTGGCAGTGGGAAAAGAATGTGCTAACCTCTGGTTGGTGCCACGGTCGTCGTTGTTATTATCGTTCCGTTATTTACAACATTATTATTATTATCGTTATTATCCGCTGAAATTGAAAGAAATAAAAAACTACCCAACATAAAAAAGTTAAGTAACATGTGGCGATACCCACAGCGGCTGCCGTTCCACCTGCAGCAAACAATAAAGCTATTCCTGCAATCAATGCCGTAATTGGTGCTTTCCTTAATCAGATATATTACAAATTATTTTTAATAAAATTTCAATTTAAACTTTCTTTCCGTTTTACCATTATCAATTCTTGATTTAGTTGGAAAGAATGATCGGGAATCATCTTGTAAACGTTCCAAATTTCGTCTAACTCTCTCATCAGCTGAAGGTGATCGATTATTATAAGATCGATTTCGATGTCTTTCTAGTGCATCTGTATAATGAATATATTCATTATTCTCATCATCCACTAATTGTTTCACATTAATCCGCTTATTCTTATTCCATTTGAACCCTCTAACATTCGTTAAATAGAAATCCTTCACAAATCAATTAGTTATTCCATTAAATTTCAAATAAAACTGAACTTCGTCGTGTTTCATGATTAACAAGTTTCCTATAGAAAATTGGTCAATTACCAAGAATAATCTGAACTATCCGAAGATTTATCTATTTAGCGTCTATAATCATGAAAGTTTATGACGTATCGTCACGAAATATGGCCTTAGACAAATGACGTCAAAATTTATTTAAATTACATGAGTCTTCATTTACGATTGTGTCCATACTAAATTATGAAAATTTAACTATTTTCATCTGTATCAGGAATCTGTTTCATTATCATTAAAATAAATTATTATTGTAGATATGCCTTACCGATTTCTTCTTTTCCTTCGCTGTATTCAATGAGAGATTAATCAGATAATAAGATATTCATTTGTTTTTGTCATCTAAATAAGTTTCGATTTGTTTTCCACATATCCGTTGTCCATCATCTATTATGAAAAGTTACATTACTAATTCATTTCAAATTTCGAATTATTCTCCAAATAAATTCGATGTTCTACCAATTTCATATGAAAGAGAAGGAATAATGTCATAAACACACTTATATTTGAATATTTAATAATTATTCCGTTTTCAATAAATATTTCAAAATTAACATTAATTTGAAAATCGTTTATTATTCCTTTTTTGATTATTAGAAATTTCATTATCGGCAAATAATTGTGATGTTTAAAATCTAACAATCATAATATTTTTTTTCTTAATTTTATCCCTCATGCGAATTTTATATCACTCACTGTGTGATAGAATAATAAGTGATAGCACTATCACTGTCAATAAATAATAATAATAACATAACAACTTACAAGGGAATGGTACGCGTTCGCATCCGTCGTTTGACTACAAAAAAATCATGGAAATAGGAAAAATAACGTTAAAGAGATGTGTAAAAGTCGAAGTATTACACCTGGTTTTTGGTCTTTTTTGCTCTATATGTAGATGTCAATTCAGCGACACATGAAGTAATATAGATATCGAATATCAACATAAATTAATCTAATAGTATCATTATTGTACAATCAGTTAAGATTAAATTTGATAGTCGGAAAACTTAAAAGCTAGATTAACAAGTAATAAACATAATAAACTCGTTGTGAAAGTAAACAAGGTAAACTTATCTAAAAATGAAATATTTAAAAAATAAGAAATAAAAACATTTTATAAAAATCATATCAACATTTCCAAGAGGAGTAAAAGAATTAAAGAACAACATTTTCAACGATATCATTTCACGGTTCAATATAATCATCAAAATCGAAAATATAAGAACAGAATAAAATTATTTATTAGGAATTTTTCTTTTTCCATCAGCGTTACCATCAAATATGGAAGAAGAATCACTATTAGCCCCGGCAAAATTGTTGTCACTTCCAAACAATGACGGTGTACTTTTCGGCAATTTTATCGTACCGGCTGCCATTATCGTAGTACTCAAACTATTACCATTAAATGAAGAATTGTCTAACTGTTGTTTCGTTAAAACAGTTGAATTCATAACGGGCTCTTGTAGGAATTTATTTTGTTTCGAATCCTTTCCAAATTGAGGGGTTGATGGGAAGGATGAGATGGAGGTGGATCCATCATTTCCACTAGTCAAAAAAGGATTCATTTGTTTCTGTTCGATGTTGGAAGGGAATAAATTTGGTCCTTTCCTTACGCCTCCTATCGTTCCATGAGTAATCGATTTATTTTGAGTATCATTCAAATTAGTGTTTTGTACATCACCAACATTCTGGGAAACATCGACATTCGTTAACGTTGTTTCATTATTGATATTATTCGGAATTGATTGAATAACATTCCCATCAGAACGATATTTTGCCAAATTGGAAGAAACGAAATCTTTTCGATTTAACTTCAATATTTTCCCTTGAATCAATTGATCATGTATTATCTGTTTCTTATTCATTTGTTCCATAAACCTTTCATGTAATTTCTGTGAGAAAAATGTCAAGAAGAAAATTGAGTAAGAATAATTCAAACATCTACTGCAGAATTTAATACATACATTCTTGAACCCAACGTCACAATAATCTTACTACAATTCTGAATTAAATTAACTACAACTGTTGTGAGAAGAAATTATTAGTTATTAATAATATAATAATACATTGATATAAGTAAATTGAGAACTTTGTAGATTATTGTAATCTGATTGACTCTTCGTATTTGCATTGAACATATAGTCCACTTGTTTCTCCAAATATTGAAGTTGTTGGGAATATTGAGCGATCAAATTCTCGAATTTATCCATCATATTCAATAGATATCTGATAAGAGAATGTTAAAGAAAAGTTTTAACATTTATTAAATAAAAGAATTTGAACTGTTGAGATAATTGCATACAATGACGCTCATTCGAACCATCAATCACTTGTTCATGATTCATTCCATTCAATTTCTGACATAATTCAGCAACTTTCATTTCCTTCAATAAAACAATATAAAATATAAAGAAAGATATTGTAAAAGCAACTTCAGTTGATTCGAATTTTAACGAGTTGATCTTCTTCTCATTATCTATCAAATTAGTTCGAACGATCGTTGTAACGATAGATGACAGATTCATCAATTCATTTCGAGTTAATTCGATTTCATTCTTCTTCGTCTTATCATCAATCGAAGATGTTTGTTCATTCAATTTACTCTCAATCTGGTCATGTAACGATTTCTGTAATTCATAATAAAAATAAGATTATTGAATAAAGATAATAAAAGAAATGTAACTTGCATCTTCAAATTCCCTTGAAAATTATTAATCATTTTCATAATAACTTCGGGAATGTTCTCGTCAAAGATCGTTCCTTTTTTTGATAGAGTATTTTCTGATTTCACTATTGTTTTCTCCTCATTTTTCGTTTTATTCGATAGGATTGATACCAATTCCTTTTTCTCCCCTGCTTCATTACCTGTCACATTCGTCGATGATTTAGTTGAATCAATTATTCCCTGAACTCCACCTAATCCAACGGACGTGACTGATGGAATTGAAGTGACTGCAGGAATTGATAATGGTTTACCGATTGCACTTTTATTATTGAACAATGATGTCAAATTATTTACGCCTGTCGCTGGTGGTTGAGAGGTAGTTGTAGCTGAACTGATATTGAGAGCGACATTTGTCGTCGTCGTTGAAGTGAGAGGTAACTTTGCAGGTGTTGATGAAAGAAAGGATAACGATGATTGACTTTTATTAGCAATATTTGTAGTAGGAACATTAAAATTTAATTGTGAAATTGAAGATGTAGCAGGAGGTTTGAAAAGTGTATTAGTATTGATAGTATTCGTCGTTGTAGTTGACAGTTGAGGGAAAAGTGTAGATTGAGTAGTTTTTGCTGAATCTTTATTGAACAGATTCAACATTTGTGGTGTAGTGGAAGTTGTTGTATTAGCATTTGTTGGATTCATTTTGAATAAAGAAAACGCACTTCCTGAAGTACTTGCAACTACATGGATTGTTGATGCTGTTGTAGAAGGTTGTTTTGGTTGTGATTGTATATTAGAGAATAATGATGAAGTTGTAGTAGTGGGTTGTGAATTGAACGAGAATGTTGAAGGTTTTTTCTGTTGGTCAAGATTCTTATCAAATAAAGACGACATTCCACTATCAGTATTTCCTGCTGGTACTGTTGAAGTTGTGGAGAAGAGATTTGTACTTCCTCCTATTCCTCCTGTTGTCGTTTTGGGTTCGAATAATGATTTTTGATTTGTCTGATTATTCGGCGTAGTATTTCCTGCATTATTTAAATTGAGTGAAGCAAATAATCCTTGTCCAGTATTATTGACTGTTGTTGTTGTTGCAGAAGAAGTGTGTGTCGAATTATTGGTATTTGTTCCAAATAAATTATTCTTGAATAACGAATTAGACGCGGAGGAATTGGAGGTATTTGCTCCGAAAATATTCTTTTGGTTCTGTTGTCCGCCAAAAGTGGAAGTTGTAGTTTGTTGATTATTTCCAAATATACCTCCACCAGAATTGGCGGAACGAAAAATCGTCGAAGCAGTTGATAAAGGTTGCGAGACGAGAGGTGATTTATTGCTTCCAAACATTCCAGAACTACTACTTCCACTCCCAAACAGAGAACCACTATTTCCTCCACTGTTCGCACCAGTTGACGTAGACGTAGTTGATCCGAACATTGGGCTACTTTGCGTCTTCTGACTGAAAATTGAATTCGCAAGCGATGAATTAGGATTCTTATTCGAATCATTCGTCAAGTTCTTCGCACCGAAAATATTCTGATGATTGTTACCAAACATTTTCTAAAGATGTAAAAACTCTTTAAAAACGGAGAATTAAAGGAACAAATTATTTCTTTATTAAAATCAAAAAATGATGAGCTAAATTTTAAAATTAAAAAAATTTCTTTTCTAATCTGTTGTTGTGGATCCATGTTTTAAACCGAGATTTTAGAAGGTTAAAAACGGAAAAGTGAAAACGAATAGATATAAATTTATTATTCTTTTTATTAAAGATACAGAAGAGGAAAAGAGGGATAGAACAGAAATCAAGTGTGTGTGTTGATGTGAGCTCAGAAATTAAACGTTATTTTAAATTCGACCACCTGTTGTGGGGGATCCATTCTTGGATATAAAAAAAGATAGAAAGATGATTTATTTTGAATAATAAGAAGTTCTCCCAATCGTCGAAAGAAGGGAAAAAGAAAAAGTAATGTAACAACGAAAAACACGTGGATCTCATACGTTTCTAAGAAGATCAATCTGGATCAACATTTGCTTCTACCTTAACAAATTTAAAATTTAAGCCAATGGCTTAACACTGCCTTTCCTTTAAAGCAAATGTTTGTAGTTTCTAGTGGTGTTTCTTCCGGACCTGGTTGATGTATTTTCCTTGTCTTTTACCAGATGAGAAGTATGACGAATAGTCACATAATCGTCCTTGTTTGTCATTTTAACATTTCCGTTGGAATGCACGTCTAAAACAGTGAATTGTTCACTGTATAGCGGACACATTTTCCTTGACTTCTCATCTTTCTTTGAAATGTGACGCAATATGATACGTATTTTGTCGCCAATTCGTAGTTTATCGTATTTTTGAATGTTCAATCGATTTTGATATTTTTGAGTATTCGATTCAATTGATTCTTTTACGTTTTTGATCGTGTCGTTAATATATCGTGAATCTGCGTTGATTTGAAGAAAGATATTTGGTGGAGTTGGAATTTTTCGGAAGACAATTTCTGATGGAGTTCGATTTGTAATTGTTGATACTGTGTTGTTTAACGTAAATTTGATTTTATCTAAATACGTTTCCCATTCCTCCTGTTTCTCACTACAAGTAATTCTTATTAATTCGGAAATTGTTCGGATGTTTCTTTCGGCTAAACCAATGGATTGATGATGTTCGGGAGTCGCATGTTTCACGAAAATTCCTAATTGTTGGCAGTATTCGTTGAACTCTTTTGAACAGAATTCAGCTCCCGCATCCGTTGTGATGGTCTTTGGGATTCCATAGGTGCAAACGAATTTATCCGTAAAATTGATGATCATTTTTGCCGTATGTCTTTTCAGGGGATACAATTCTATATATTTCGAGAACGAATCAATCATTACCAATATGTAGGTGTTATTATGAAGGGATGGTATCAATGGGCCTTTTATATCCATTTGGAGATCGTCGAACGTAAGTCGTGGAACTTTCAGATTTATCTTATGCCTCAACTTTCTATTTCTTATCTTGTTTTTACGACAATTTTCACAATTATAGCAGATTGATCGAATCTTTTTCTTCAACTGTGGGTTATAGTATTGAGAACAAATTTTTTGTTTCATTTGTTTGTAACCACGATGACAAAAATATTCATCATTGTGTACGTTCATTATCATTTCTTCGACGAGAGCATTTGGAAGCACTAGACGGCGTTGGTTGTTTCGAGCGCTATCTTCGGACATAACATAGAGTAATCCCGATCTTATCTCGTACTTTTTTTTTTTTCTTTCAAAATTACTTCCCAATTTTCTTGTTTCTGCAACTTCCGAATCTTTGACAAAATTGCGTTATTTGAAGATTCGATAGAATTCACCAGTCTGCTGAGTGCATCGGCGACATTGTTCGATTTCCCATTGATATGTTCAAATTTCGTGTTGTACATTGATAGTCTTTCTCTCCATCTTGCCACTCTACCAATTTCTGAAAAGTTGTTGAGTAATGTAATCGCTTGCTTACTATCGGTTCGAATAATTACTTCGTACCCGTAAACGTGGTGATGAAATTTTATTAAAGAGAAGATGATTGCGGCTGCTTCTTTATGATTGATGTGCCATCCGGTTTCGTTCTGTGTGAACCGTTTTGAATAATATTCAATATTCATTTCTATTCCTCCCGTTGATTGTTGCAATATTCCACTCATCGCTATTTGACTCGCGTCCGTTGAAATAATGAAGGGCTTCGAATAATCTGGTGTTCGAAGTATTGGTGGGATTTCGAGTGCTTTGACGAGCATGTCTTTTGCTCTCTCTTGTATATTTGTCCATTTCATTTTTGCGTTATTCTTCATCAGTTCGGTAATCGGAGATGATATTTCGGCAAAATTTGGAATAAATTGGCGATAATAGTTCAACAATCCCATTAGTGCCCGAACTTCTTTTTTGGTAGCCGGGGTAGGCAATTTTTGGATTAGTGAAACTTTTGATGACTAACTTTACGACCAAGAAAATTAACCGATTTTCGAATTAATTGACATTTCTCTGAGTTCATTGATAAACCATTGACTTTCAATAACTGAATCAATTTAATTAATTTGTTGGCATGTTCAATCTCTGTACCTTCAGTTGCCAAAATGACATCATCGAGATATGCATACGTATCTGGTTCGTTACCAATGATCGAATCCATTAACCTTTGAAAAGTTGCCGGAGCATTTTTCAAACCAAATGGCATAAATTCATATTGAAATAAACCGTCCGGTGTGTAGAAAGCAGTTTTAATTTTATCATTTGGATGAAGAGGAATCTGATGAAAACCTGAAGCCATATCCAATGTTGAAGACCAAAATTTTCCGGTAAGTTTAGTAAGAATTCGATCAATATGTGGTAGCGGATAGCGATCGTTGACTGTTACAGAATTCAATGGGATGTAATCTACAACTAATCGATAATTACCGTTTGTCTTTTGAACCAATAGAGCGTTTGAACGCCATGGACTATTGGATCGTTTGACAACTCCGTCTTCTTCTAACGTTTTCACTTGTTTGCGCATTTCTTCCTCCCATTTATGTGGTACCCGTCTGGCGGCACAAGCAATTGGCTTAGCATCACTCGTATCGATAATGTGTTCTGTTTCGCAATTTCGCAGACTTTTGGTATTTATCATACTTTCGATTTGGGCGATGGTACATTCAGGAACAATACCTTCGATTTCTATAGTGCAACATGATGAATTATTTTTGCTGTTCGTCGTGTCCATCTCTTCTCTCCATCTCAAAAGACCTTCTGATGGAAATATGTTTATGCGATGTTCGATGAAAAAGTCATTTCCGAGAATCATATCGTATTTCATTTTATCAACAACTACAAATTTATGCCGGACTTTCCTATCATCGATTTCGAAGTTGATGATGGATTCACCAATTGAACGCGACGAAGAATTATCGAAAGTATTAATTGCGATTGTTTTTCCGTTTATTTTCGTTTTATCGCACATTTTGATGTGGATTAAACTTATGGACGATCCAGAGTCCAGTAGAGCTGTGGCTTGACATTGGTTCGTTATTATTTTTGCGAACATTAAATTGTTCGATCCCATAGTTTTATCAGTTCCGTTTAAAGCATGAGAATCGACGGTTATTTGATGATTTGATTTCTTATTTGAGTAATTTTTTTCTTGATGAATGTGTGAACTGTCGTCCTTAAAGTAGACGTGTCGACGACAATTTCCTATCCAGCAGAATTTACATGACCTTTCGTGGACTCGACAAGAATTTTGTTTACAAAATTTACATTCCGGTATATAATATTTGTTTTTGCGTCGATTGTTGTGAGAATTAATGTGATTTGACATATTAACGTTGATTGGGTCATGAGTGTCTATTTCTCTACGTTCCAAAAGACCTTTATTTTGGACTTGTTGAATAGTACGTCGTGATTCCATTTCCTCTTCCGCTACATCGATAAGATCGCCGATAGATTTTTTTTGCATTTTTAGCAGATTACGTAAAAGGGATTGGTCGTTTATTCCGTAGATAAATTGACGTTTTATCGCACTCTATGAATGATAATATTTGAAGAATCCAACAATAAACTCTGGATTTCTTCGGTTTATTCTTCATTGACAAATATTCCAAATGGAAACTTTCCTACCAATGGATTTTCCGTTACAACAATTCTTCATACATAAAATCCTTAGTTTTAATGGAAAATCCATAAGTAAAAAATTATTTATTTGGAATAT
>JALJEE010003290.1:0-17895 GCA_023231475.1 Seison nebaliae | reverse complement strand
GGGTTGTTTGTTAGTAAGGTTTCGTTTTATTGTCTTTGGGCAGTAATGGCTGTGGTTGTCGTAGTGGTGGTTGTGGTTGTCGTAGTGGTCGTTGTGGTCGTCGTTGTGGTGGTCGTTGTGGTTGTCGTTGTGGTGGTGGTGGTTGTTGTTGTGGTGGTGGTTGTGGTGGTTGTTGTGGTGGTTGTGGTTGTCGTGGTGGTCGTTGTCGTGGTGGTCGTTGTGGTTGTCGTCTAAATTACAATGTTCATCATTAATGCTGCAGCATAATTATTATCATCTTTGCTTTTTAAAATCCCTGAAACACTTCTTTTCGTGGAGATTCTTTATTTCTGAAACATGGAGTCATTCGTCGAAAAAATCAATTTAAGGTCTTTATTTATCATAATCTTGCTTGTTAGAGTTATGGTACGAAACAATTGGTCAAGTCCAACAAACCACCGCTTGTGGTTGTTCCAAAAAAAAGTCGGCAAAATTATTTTTTTGTGTCGGAAATTGTTCGACACAATGGAAATTATTACTGAAGAATGGTATATGAACCAAATAAAATTGTGGATACAAAGTCATACATCTGTCTTTAAAGAAGATAGTATATACTTGGAAGACTTGGAAAGAATGAGTGGATTGAATGAGTGGAATATGAATTAGATGAAGTTCTTGCGATATTTCCACAATAATATATCATAAAAGTACCAGAAAACATGAAACCTAGTTATTGTCAGTTAGATACATCTATTTAGACTCCATAAGTGTAACTACATAGACGACAAAGTGTAACAATTTACAATTGTCGGTGTTAGTACCTAATCACTCACTCATTTCACTTCTCATGTCCACAATAATCAATACTCACGCTCTGCGTAAACCCTCAATATTATAGTCATGTTCTTGTTGTTATCTTATCCTAGTATCATCCACCTTTTTCTACTTATAAACGAATTACTAACTGTCAGAGTTGTCGTAGTGGTCGCTGTGGTGGTTGTTACAGTATCAGGAATCAAAATTGCCCAGTAATCATAATCTAAGATACATAATTTCTAATTTAGAAAAAATTATAAAATAAATTCAGCGCCTACCTGCGATGCAAATGAACTGGACGTCCATAAATTTTTCAGATGCGAAAAATCCATATTTGATTGTGTGATCATTATTACGATGAACGATAATTAATTGTTCGTCTAACTCTACTTGTTGCTTTCCAATTCGGAAATTTCCGCACTCTATTTCACGATCAATAGTGTCCAACGGTAACTCAAGCGGTGATGGACCGGCGAAGTTTATTTCAGCCTCGCAGTTTAAAGTAAAAGGTCCAATATCTACCAATCAATGAAGTTTCAAAACAATTATAGAAATGATCAACTTTCATTGAATTTCTCGAATAAAAATTTCTGGGCCGAATGGATAGGCGGTCGTAAAACTTGACTTACTTCATAGACCGGTACTAAGCCAATCAAACGCTTATCAGGCCAAGGATTGAAATCCAAAACATGCATCTTACTTCCCATGTTATTATAAGTTATGTCATCCTCCATTCTGTAAGATTGGTAATACATAACATAATGGTTTTTTCGACCTCTAGTAAATTATTAAACAATTAAAGTTTCTCAAATTTACGAACCATAACTCTCGATTAAAATATCGTAAAGAAATTGGATCATTTCGTACTTTTGAATACGAATCACAGTAAGTTTCTGTCTCTTGCATTCGGCATAGACGATTTCTCGATCTATGTATTTATCAATAAATTTTATAAAAAGGCACTTCCCGAAATACCATTTTGATTCTCCAGGACAGTCTTGCTTAACTGGAATTTCGAATTTTTTTATGAAACTATTTTATTAAAACTAACTGTTTAATCCTAATTTTTCACAAATTATCCAATGGCTAACATATCGTCCGAATGAAGGAGCAAATCCATAATAGAATTTAGGACCAAGTGGATGGATTAGTAGAACATCCAATTCTTCCTCTCCCAAATATTGAGTACGTAATGGATTTATCTTGTACTGAAAATTTGATTTGAAAGATTAATAGTCAAACTAAAAGTAACATCGAAAACATATTCAGTTCTATCTCTTAGTATTTCATAACTGAAATATTTTCCTAGTCGCTCTTCATGGTAGATACCTGTCATTACGTTACATGGATTCCTCTCTTCACATGCTTCTCCTGCAATTTACCGAAAAGTTCTTAGGTGCTCAGATAATAATATTATTGTAAAACTTATCATAGTAGATGTCTCGTCTAAAAGTCTGATATTATCGAAGTATATTGGGCCGTTGTCCATTGATTTTTTCTCAAATCCATAATTCACTTGGTTCCATTTCGAAGCAGTTAACAAATAAGAATTTCTTTTTCTGCATTGGTCAGAAGCTTTAAATACATGATGTTTTGCCAAAGTCGAATGCTCAACTCTCACGTCTTTTAAGCCAATGAAAACACAGATATTCTCGTGCACCCGACTCGGTCTAAATTCATCAGGACACCGTTTTCCTCCTGTCAAACTAGAGAATGATTGATATTCATTGAAACTCAGTATCAGAAAAAGAAGATGTGCGATTGTAATTTTTGCAAACATTCTAACTGTAAAAAATTATAATAGTAGACGACATTTATAACTTACAACCGTTTACCTTGTAAGTGATTAATCATCTTAGATAATTAGTGGATTGGTAAACAGGATGATGTTATTATAAAAAATTCATAACTGAAAATTTGAAACAAAAGCTTACAAAAATATAGTATATTTTATAAAATTATTTCAAAATTATTTAACTAACGTAAAACTTAAAATCACAGAACATAAGTAAGTAACATAAAAAAATATTATACTTTGTAATAACCTAATAATGAATGGAATAAAGTAGTTGGTAGAAAAAGAACCAAATGAATTAGGTATGAGGACGGTTAAGAGGAGAAGTGCTGTTGGTAACGAACGAACATATTTCGGTCAAATCAGACTTTTCGACCAGACATATACTATGATCAGATGAGACCAGTACCTAAGTACCTAAAAACATTTCGGTGAATTATATGAAGACATGAACCCTTGTAACATAATCACAGTTTCAACATTTTATTTTATCTAATTTTCAGTCATGATTAGTATCCAGTATTTGGGAGAGAACGAATTGGATGTTCTGTCGTTCCGTTCACTTTCTATTATGCATCCGCTATTTCATCCTCGACCATTTGGTAGTCATTGAATAATTTGTAAATAATTAGTAATGAACAGTTGATTAATTATTAAATGAAAAGAGTTTCATATAAGTTTATTGAACCCTACCCTTCATGACGCCTACATTCGGTGGGTATCTATCGACAAGACCCGTTTCCTAAAAAATATGTGTTAAACGAATAATTTAGGAACATTTAATAAATGAAAAAACTTGAAATATTAACTGAAAAAATAGTAAATAGAAAAGAATTATAATGATATCGAACTGACAATTCTACTTATATAGTTTCAACTTGACAGGCAAATCTTCACCGGCTAAATTAAAAACAAGACAGTTAACTGTCTGTACTAATGTAGTTGTATGTCGTCTTGAGTTGTATTGTAAAAATTTTGAGTTTAATAAATTTAAGAAATTTTTAAAAAAATTAAAAAGTTAGCAGCATATTTAATTTGAAGAATCTATTAAATCAATTGTGTGCAATGTCAATTTAGAGTTTTTGTTCATTTCGTATCTAGCAAGATATCAACTTAAACGTCGAATATAGTCGAACTAGATGGTTAAATTTAGACTTCAAATTTTCTACTTGTATGTATTCTCTGCTACATAGAGAACTTACTGAACTTCTGTCAAAGATTATTGAGCTTGTACATTAGAGATATGTGAAAAAAATGTTAAGTTAAAGTAGAAAGTCTTATTGTGAGACTTTTCCTTTGGGAGAAATGTCGTTAATTAGTAAGTCTTATGCAATTTATGAGCGGAAGCAATTAGGTAGTCTTATGAAGAGCGATAGATATGTGGTATGAACAAGAATAATAGGAGACTTTCGGACACGAAAGGAATTTCTATTAATGCATTATCTATGTTTGTTTTACAGATGTGTAACTTTTGAACTGAATGTAGAGATTGTTTTCTATTTGATATTCTCGATTATTCATTAATCAGTCTGTTGGAACTGGTAGAATCATAGAGGATGATTCATGAATATAGGGTAGTAATCAATTCGTGTAAGAGGGAAGAAAGAAACTCTTAAGAGTTGTACAGCATCCATCAACATTCAACTTTGTAATAGAATGTTATTTTTCTGTTGATCTATTAACCAAGTTCAACATCTCTTGTTCTACTGATAACTTTTAGCACAGTACGTTTAAACATCTGTCTGCGTCTCTGGATGAGTATGTTCTCCGATTGGTATCGGTTAGTTCTCCCAAAAATAAACAGAGATGTTCAACATCATTAAGAAAGGCGGAAAGGGTAATGGGAATTATTGTAATAGGATGAAAGATGATGAAGAAGCAGAAAACGTTTTCTTTCGTTTTCTTTATTCTTCATTTCCGAATTGCATTCTCCATACTCAAATATGGAGAGAACGGACGAAACTGAATTGGAATCGAGAAGAATTATTACGGAAGAGAAGTTGATTGATGAGCATACGACAATTCACCAAATGAATGAATTGGATGAATTGTCGTCAAACGACGAAAATAATTTCATTGTGCGAATATCGAAGGATAAATTCGTTGAAATAGTTTGTGCAAAAATAGTGAACATCATGAAAAAAGAGGAGAAAAATGAAATTATTTTTCGAATTTTGAGAATGAATCCCAAATTCTTAGACATCGGTTATACGTTGGAGGATGTTGAGAGTCTAATTGATGATCACCAACATCTTGTTGATAAAGTGAATGAGAAGAAAGATGAATTATTAAAACATTTGTTGTCAACGGTCGATATCATTTCAGCGAATGAATATGATGTGGAGGAGGATGATTATATGGATCGAATTAAAGAATTAAATCATGAGAAGAAGAAAGGAAAGCCATTATTAAATGATGAAGAGATACATGAATTGATCGAACGGTTTCATCGATCATGGGATCAATTGCAGGAATTCTTAAAAATCCGATCAATTTATTTAGAGAATTGTTTGAAATTTCATCGTTTCGCTAGTGATACGGCAATGTCGATAGAGATGGCTCACAATCAGATAGACGAATGGAATACATCGATGTATGACGATGATGAAATTGATAGAATGAACAATCTCTTCCTCATCAATGAAGCGGAAGATCAAACTGATAATGAAACGATTAATACGAATTTGGAATTGAATATGGAATTTATTGAAAAAGAAATAAAATCAATTAAATCGATTGAACATTTACAAAAACTGATATTGAAGCAATGTTACGAAACGATGAATGGAGGAGAAGAAATTCTTTTAATATATGCGCCCTTAGAACAACGGATGTTAGATGAACAATGGGAGTGTGAAGCCGAATATAATGACGAATATGTTCAAGAGAATTTAGAAGATTTCATACGAATCAATTTAAAAATGGAGAATGGAGAAGGAGAAGAAATCTTATTGAATTCTTATTATTCGAATGTTGTGCAGGATTCGCGATTAACTGGAATTCATTGTATCGGTCGAATTGAAAAGAGTCTCAGTCTTCTCAACAGTCGGAAGGAGACGATTGAAATAATATTGAAACGATTCATCGAATTGAAGAAAATTATTCGAGGTATTTTCGAAATAAACATTCGACTAGATAAATCTCATTTGTTCATGAAGAAATGGAAAGCAAAAAAACGATGTTCTTCCAAGTACTCGAGTATTGTTCAAAAAGTTTTGGATGAATGTAGGAAGCTGTTGAAAAATTTATATGTGCACATCGAACTCATTGACGAATCATGTGAACAATTGAATCGTTCATCTTCAATTCTTAAAGATCAACATCTTCTGATTAGTGAGAAGATTTTCTATTTACAACAACTCTTATATGATATCTCGACTGATACGTCCACAAATATTAAAGACGAATCGATTTATGATCAAGGTGGTTGGCCCATTACTCATTGTAACAATCCGACACTTTTATCTAAAACTAGGAAAACTCCTTCGACTGAATCGATTTCCTTCCAATCTACCGACTCTGCTGCTATCTCCTTAAATTGTCCCCAATTTAAATGTGATTCAGATTATTGTCATTTAACACATGAATCTCCTCCTGATACCACAAATTCCTCCTCCAACTCTTCTTTAATAAATCATCGGTGTGATTCGTTATATTCTACAGGTGATGATTCTCTATCATCCACATCCTATCATTGTTGTTGTTGTAAACATGTGTGTGATGTAGCACCTTCAAATATTCAATCTGACTCAACATATCCTCATAATTATTATAATAATTTATTCGTTTATCAACCAAATCCTTTCAATGTTCTTCCCCAACAATCGACGGGGAAACAAATTAGGGAAACGATAAAAACTGAACAGACATCCCAAAATGAAATGATGGAAAAACAAAGAAGATTTATCGATTATTTTAGGAAAATTAATTCGGTGATTGATAAATGGATCGATGAAGAACAGGAAATCGTCAGTCGTTTTACTAATCAATTCTCTCGTCAATTATATTCGAATGAGGATGTTGTTGATCTTCATAATCTACTGGAATTTTGTCTCCAATTGGAACGTCAGAGAAACAATTTCCGTTCTCGTTCTCAACTCATTAAAAAGACATTGAATAAACTCTTTCGATATACTATCCGCACACCAGTAACAGATCCGTTATACACGATTTATGACCAAATCAATAACCGTCTAACAAACATTCGTTCACAAATTGATAAATGTCTTTGTGCTTCACTCATCTATCTAACAGTAAATCAACGCTTATATAACCAACAACAACAACAACAACAACAAAAACAACATCAAGAAACAAGAGAAAAAGAGATTAATATTGAAGAAATTAAACGTGAAATTTTCTGTAATGAATCGACGACAAAACAAAAGACAGGAGAAATTTCTGATGTTTCGAATGATCGAGTCGTCACTCGTCGTCGTATTGAGAGAGATAATGGTTATACCAAATTTCAAAGGGAAATATTTTATGATCGAACAAAAAGAGTGGATTTGGAAAAATTGCGAAATTATTTAAAGGAAATTCGAGAAATGATTCATCAGTTGGATAATTTGGAGAATGAACAAGATGAATTGAAGGAGAATCAATTGGAGAAGATGAAGGAATATTCCGTCACTCTCAATATATCATCAACGTCACAAAAAGAATCTCGAAGTCGAAGTTGTCAAACGAACTACATTGAAATTGGAAAAAAGAAGAATGAAGTAATAGAGAATTGTTCTCAAACGATTCGATTTAAATCGGAAGATAAATCTTTTCAAACTAGAAATAAAGATCGGCAACATATCGCAATTCAAAAGAATGATACATCAATAATGAACGCTCAAATTCATCATAATCATCATGGAGAAATGTTGTTACCATTAAATGAGATAATTGATAAGTATAAAGCACATGAGACATTCATCGAAGAATTGAAGACGGTCGATAAAATCGAAACGACACATTTGATGGAGATAAAGGAAATTATTCATAATATAAATCAGTTCACTCAAACGATTGACGAGAATTTCTCCAAAATCAAAGAGATTCCTCACGAATTTCTTAAAGAACTACCAATCATATCAGAAGATGTTCATCGAGTTAAACAGAATGAAAATAAAAAAGAATTTTTCTTGGATCGAATTGTTGAATTGAAACCGATTGAGCTTAAACGAGCCAGTGAGAATTATATTAGTAAGTTGGAGTATGAAATTGACTCGTTTGAACCGCAATACAATCAACTAACAAGTCGAATTGATCTACAATTGAGTGAAATGGACAAAGCGAATGAAACGCCAACATTGAAGATGATGAAAGACCATCTTGTTCAATGTAATTTAGCCATGTCGAATAAAGTGTCGAAGCATGTGGAGACGATGAAAGAAATGAAATTATTTTATGGACAATTAATCGAAATTGAAGAATGGATGGATAATATTCAATCCTTTCCAAAAACTGCAATAAATTCCATATCCGTCAAATTAGAAGATAATTTCTCAGTAGAACCAAAATTAGATATAAATCAATTGAGAATATTCGTTGATCAACATACTCAAACGATGACACGTCAATTAAATAATCAATTCATTCAGACAGAGCAATTATGCGAGACAGCGTTACAAACAGGAAAATTGATTAATATGATGACGGAAGAAGTGACAGAAAAGAATTTAAATAGAATAGAACGAACAATTTTTCCTGTGCATGAAGTGAGGGAAGTAGAAGGATTAGAATCAACAGAAAACCTGATAAGTGAGAATATATTCGTAAATTTGGTGAAAAGTCGAAAGTTAGAATTGGAAAAATTAAACAAGAGTGTAGTGACTCCATTGCCACAAATATTGAATTGTGTTAAAAATGAAGTTATTCGTCAAATTAACGATTATGTAGAGGAGAAGTCAAATGTCTTATCAGTAACATGTCATCTGAATGAATTGGAAGAAGTGACACCAATAAATAATTTTGTAACTATAAAAGAAATGGAATTCATAAATGAAAACGAAACGATCAATATCGAGAAATTGAATGATTTAATGAAAGAGAATGATAATTTAAAAAAATTTATTGAGAAACTTCAGAATAATTTAGATGAACAAAGAAAATTGTTAAATCGAATTCCCGTCAATCGATCCATTCAAACGATGGAACTTCCCAATAAAGTAAAGAATTTAGTAGAAGTTGCATTTTCTACCGAATCTGTCAACTTAATTCCTGAGATGCCATTAAAAAATGTTGGACATCAATTGAGAAATGTTGAAATCGAATTAAATAAATCGAACGTATTCGAAAAAATAATTCAACCGAAAATTTATCAAGATCAAATAGTCAATGTTAATTTGAAAGAGGAATATCAACACATGTCAAGTCAAACGGATTATATAACGGAATTAGTTATTCCTTTAGTGGAGATGACAAATCGTTTAGTCCAAACGACAATTATTGAGGATGTAAAAAAGAAGGACAAGGAATTAGCTGACAAGAATATTCAATATGAATCGATTATTAATTGTATTGATCATTCTACGAATACTTTGAGAGAGATAAGACAATTTGAAGATAAGTCGATTTCTGTAAATGTCGAAGATAAAATGGATGTTAATAAAATGAAACATTTCGAAGAGATTATTCGAATGAAAAAACTTTGTCATTCCACCACACAAACTATTGATAATGAACTCAATTCGAGCACTTTAATTCGGTATCAAATCGTACCAGATCCTGTGAATATTAACCAAAAATCGTTCAAAGAAATTTCCATCGTACCAACAAAACAACAGAAAGATTATATTACATCAACTTTTGTCAATTTAAGAAAATCATTAACTCTCTATGATGATACGTACACGAAAGGAATTTTGAATGAATTCGTAGAACCATCGAAGAAATGTAGTTTAATGGAAATCGATCGATCGATTAAATCGAAACAAATAATCAATATAGATTTGGCGAACAGATCAACAGCAACCACTCAGACAGCAATCATTCAACAACGTTCGCAAAGTGTCCATGTTGCCCCGTCGTCAGTCAATTGTTGGCAACAAACTGATGAGAAGAAAGTTTCTCATCAATCATCAGAAACGGAAAAGGAGAAAATGAAAAATCAATTAACGGAAACTGATAAGATTTGTAGTCGTCATAAATCGACAGAAACGGAAAGAAGACAACTTTCTGATCGTAGTATTGTTACTGACAATATTGTATGTGAACCGACGAAATATGTTACTCAAATCAACACGAAATTATCGGACGATACTCAACAAAAAACAAATGTGGAAGAACTCTTGAAAAATTATCTGCGACCAGTTATGGATAATATCGATTATAGATTGAAATTGATTGATAATCAACAACCATCAAATCAACAGAATTTCCAAGAGGAACTTCGTTCAATTCATGGAAGACTGAACGACGACATCAAACATTTAATCAGTAATTTTATGTCAATTCAAGAAATTCCAAAAAGGAAGAAAGGAAGATTGAGTAAATTCTTCCAGAATCATGTGGAATATATACCAAATCGAACTTTCGATAATCAATCACAAACGGATGAGAAGAATTCTCATGAAATTTCTATACAAACTGATAAACCTGAAGAGATATTTGGAAGGAAAATTGATCATTCAATTCAAACTCAACTTCCTAACACGACAACTACAATATTGAAAATGCCGATAAATGAAAGAAGAGAGACAGATAAGGAAGGTATGAGAGAATTGATCGACTATTTAAAAGACGATAATATGAAACATCGGAATGAAATAAATAATTTGAAATTAGAGAAAACTGATTTGTTACAACGATTAAATGAAATGATTGAAAAGATGAATATCGTCAAATTCGATGAATCGATTCAATGTGATGGAGGTAATGTGTTGGAGAATTATCAATCAGAGATTATTCTACCATTAAAAGAACGAATAGAGAAGCATATTCATCATTATTATACAAAAATTGAAAAGAATTTAAATGAGAAGACAGATCGAAATCAAAAATTATATATCAACATCATCGACCTCCAACAACAACAACAACAATCAGAGAAACAATTCGAAATAAGAAATTTGGAGAAATTGACATTATTCTCTGATAAATGTTCGATGACTGAACAAAAATTATTGGCAGATCATTCGACAATCACAGACCAAATTGATGTGTCTGATCAATGTAGTTCTCAATTACAATTAGAGATTAATCGATCACCCAAATTGGAGATTCGTCACATTTATCATACGATGAAGGAGGCAAATATTCCGGAGAAGATCGTTGAAAAAATTTTCCATTTTCAAACTGAGAAACAACTCACAATCACTAGAGATGATGGAAAGAATTATGAAAAATTTCTTCTTCCGAAAATTCCATCGACAGAATCTTTAGAGATTGCAAAATTGAATGAATCTTCGAAGAAATCATATATTTATCAATCGATCAAACATAAATTACCAAACCATCTTAAACGATGCATTCTACAAAATCCAGTTCCATCTTCGAAAGAAACAGACGAAAAATTGATCGATCACTTTGTTGGAAAATTGATGGAGAATGAATCATTACAAAAACTGAATAAGATGGTGGAAGAATTGAATAAAATGAAATTGGAACCAATTCAAAATAAAAATTTAATCAATACAACATCGTTCAAAGCGACAGAAGAAATTGGTGGAAGTGAATTGAAAATGAATTTTATGGAAAATTTTGAAAAGAATATTAACGATCGTATAAATCTGATGACTAAACAATTAGAAAATGCACAAAAATTATTGAAAGAAATTTCCGATGAGAAGAAATTATTCAAATCAGAAATTTCCGTTTTCCACTCCAAACCCATTGACAAGAGTCGAACGAGTCAATTGAGAAATGAATTAAATGAACATTTCGTTAGTATTCTCAACGTTCATCAAACACACATCGAAGATTTACATCGTCTTCATTTATCGACGACAGAAATTAAGAAAAACTTGACGAAATTTGTAAAGTTGAATGAAAATGATCAGTCGGAAAATGACCGGTGGATGAATGAAATTCAATTTTCCATTTTCCCACCAAATTCTCGAGAGAATGATATGAGAACGATTTATTTCGAAGTACCTTACCAAATCGTCGAGATGAATAAGATGAATGAAAATTTGATGAATGAAATTAATCGTATCACTTGTAAATTGGGAAAACTCGATACGTTGACGACTCGTTTGGAAGATGTGGAGAAGGACATGAATCAAAAAATCGGAAAATTAGAATGTACGTCTAAGAGACTAGAGAAGAGTACGGAAGAAAATTCAATAAAAACGAATAGTGAAATGATTGTGAAGATTCATCCAATTCCATTATCACTTCCATCATGTCAACCATCCACATCGATTCCTTTCCATCCAATAACGAAAAGAAGTAAATTGAACGAAATAGAATGTGGTTATTCGTCGACGATCAAATTAGAATTAAAAGAACCAAAAAAATCGTCGGGAAGTCGAGAAGAAATTGTTTATCTTCCGAAAATTATTGAGAATCATTCTCAAAACCATATTTATCACAGTCAAACGGCGGGAAGACGTAATCCAAATAAAGTGTATCAATTCGTCAATGGAGATGGAAATGAGGAAATAAAAGAGTTGACAGAAAAGATAAATAAATTAGAAATGAAGATTCGAGATATGTCTGACCAATTGACTAAAACTGAATGTGAAGATCATTTAAAGATTATCAATTCAATTCGATCTGTTGGAAATGATTATCAACAATTGGACATGCCTATATTACCTTCTGTCATTGATCGAGAAGTTCAAGTTAATGAAATGAATGTTCGTGAATCTGATTCGAATGTCATACATCAAAATAAGACGGAAGATGTGATTCGTAATGAATTGCAGAAATATCATAAATATTTGAGTGACGTTCAACAAACGATAATTGATCGTTTGCAACGATTAGAGAAATTGATGAATGAGAAAGAAACGAAATTTCAAATTCGTTCTCAATTAGAGATTCCTGAGAAAATAAATGAAGAATTAGAAGAATGTTGGCATGAATCAAAAATCGAAGTTGAGAATCAACTTAATAAATTGTCCACCATTTATGTGAGTGTGAAGAATATTAAGGAACAATTGAATGATATGATCGTGGTGGATTGTAGAAATAAAATTAATCGATTGGATATTCCGATGAATAAGAATGTAAAAGAAAAGAAATTTGAAATTATAATTCCAGATTTCTCGAAAACTATCAACGATCTATCAACAGAAATTAATAAACAGAATTCCTCCATCAGTTCCCTTAACGATAATCTGAAGAAGATGGATAAATTTATCGAAGAGAATTTCAAGAAATTAATTACAGAATCGTCAGTTCAATTGGAATATCCAACGGTGACTAATTTATCCAAAAGTCCAACACATCAAGCAGTTTCTGCTCAGCCATTATTCTTCGGTTACGAACATCGAACACCTGCAGTTGATATGAATGATTTGCGGAAGGAAATTGAGAAACATTATTCGGATAACATCTCTAAAGAAATTAGCGATTTGTTGAATGTTATAATAGATTTGTCGAAGAAAATTGATAATATCGAATTGAAATTACAATCGCCAAATATGACAATGAACGATCGATATGATTTGATTATAAAAAAGATTTTCGATTATTTGAGTGAAGTGAAAGAACAGTTAAATAATAAAATAGAATCAATTGATAATTTGAAGAAAGTGGTGGAAGAGAAATTCAATGAATCTTATAAATTGTTGATGAGTGGAGAAGAAAGTAATAGCGAGAATAAAGTAGAATCATTCGTTACATCTCTCCACATTTTACCATTAGAAAAGAAGGAGAAGAATAAAATCAAGAAAGATCTCTCTACTTTCCACACTGAGAAACAAGTTGAATTATGTAATGAGATAACTAAATTGAAAACGGTTTATGTTTCAATTAATCGTTTACAGAAGAATATTGATGATACATATCATCAGTATATTAATCGGAAAGAAATCGAATTACCGAAATTTTATAATTCGATCGATATTCATTTGGATAATTTTCTACTCCAAAATCATGATCGACGACTTTGTTCGATCGAGGAGCAAATCATAAAAATTAAAGATTTAGTCAACCATCATCAACAACAACAAGAAGAAATGATGGAATTGAAGGAGAATGAGAATTCCATACAATATCCATCAGTACACATCAATAAGGAGAAACGACAAATCGAACAATATTTGCCCAATTTCACCAATTTCAACAAATCGACTAATTTCCCAAAGTTTTTGTCTACCGTCGCAATTAGTTTAGCAAAAGATGAGACAAAAGATTTGAAAGAAAAAATTGATAAATCTTTTGAAATGATGAAGGAGTTACATGAAATGTATGAGAGAGTTAATGAAAAATTAGTGTCATCTCAATTCGATCAAGTTAATTTGGAGAATATCCTCCATGAACTGAATGAACGAGAACTGAGTTTGAAGAAGAAATATGAAGAGACTCAAAAATTCGTCGAGAGTTTATTGAGAAAGATTGATGATTATATTTCAACTGATTCTCAGAAAAAACAAGAGAAATATTCTTCTGAAATTCTTATCGTACGTGAATCGGTGAGACATTGTTGGTCGGAAGTGAAATATAAAATCGAACAAGAAGTAAATGATTTGAAGCAAGTATATGTCACACTCATTCATTTAAATCAACTCTATACTACATCGATGAATATTTATCTGGAAATGTTTACAAAATATCAAAAAATTTATATTAGTTCGAAAGCAATCGAAGAAAAAATGATTGCTCCCGAACAAATCGATTTGAGTGTTAATCGTCAACCTACTGGAAATATTGCGTATGTTTCTGAACAAGAATCAATTGAACAATTAATGAAATTATTTGAAGAGTTATCATCAGTTCAAATATTTAATAAAAGATCAATTCTTAAACAATATGAAAAAGAATTTTATTATAAATGTTCAGATTATAGATTATCTGAATCAGTCAATTCCATCGTCGTTCTCATCAACGAATTTGTTCAACGGAAATATTATTTGTTACGCGAATCGATTCGTTCATGTTTAAATACGATTAAAATTGATTTGACAGCACAATCGTCAGATCCGAAAACGAAGAAAACATCGAAACTAATTCATGTCATTGATGATGTCGATATTTTGTGCCGGAAGAAATTTGTGACAATTTTGAAAGATGAGACTAATTGTCAATTAAATAGATCTCTCATACTCAAATGTTCGTTAACAATTCCTATAACAACAGCAGTTGATGACAACATAACAAATGAAGAAGATTTCTCATGGTATTTCAACGATAAATTAATTGAGAATAATCCAAATTTTATTCGTATTCAAACATCAACATCCTATGCTCCTCGAATTAGCACGAAAACTAAAGTTGTTCATTCTCATCAATTTCACACTCGAACTCGACAACATCAGAGTGTTGCCGAAGAAATTCAATATTCAGATTGGAAGAGAGTTTCCATAAAAAAAGTTGAAGTTCGAATTCCCCAAAATCGATTGAGTGATTTGAAAGAATTGGGTCTCCCAATTCATCTTTGGGAGAATAGTAAAGCAGAAAATACAGATGTTGCTACTGGAGAAATTCCATTGATAAAATTTTTCGTTCCGTTAAGGAAAATCGATTGTTTCTTTCAACTGCAAAACTTATCACCATCTGCTATAGGAAAATATACTTGTTCCTTCAATAATTCTGCGTTATCCACTTCCACTATATTGCGGGTCGACAACATGTCTCTCGCACAAAACAGACAAGAACAATTTCAGAAGAATTTTCTTCGACCTAAAAAACAAGAAATCTTCCGGACAATTACTGAGGTCAGAAAATCGAGTACGAACGAAGATAAAACGTCAAAATTCTGCGAAAAACTACCAAGTCAAATAACAGTTGCTGATAATTCAATGGTGAGAATATCCATCTTAACAAAGTTATGTCCCAATCATCACATAGAATGGTTCCATCTAAACAAATCTTTACAAAGTATCAAAGATGAATTAGAAGTTAACTCAAAATTTTTTAAGTAAGTTAATATCATATAATTTCCATAATTTTAGATTACCACATCATCCATTAGTACTCAATTAATTATATTCACAATGGACAAGAAGTATTTGGGTGAATTTCACATTCGAATTTTAGATGAAAACAATGTCATTTTAGATGAAAATAAAACGTCATTAATGTTAGGGAAAAGCAATTCGGATAGAAGCATCAGTGTTCAACTGACACCAGAAACTTTATCCACTCCCAGCAAAGATTCTTCCCAGACAATAACCAAATTTTAAACTATGAATAATTTCTTCGCTTTTTATCGCTTTTTCAATGAATATTTTCTTTTTTCTCAATTCTATTTCTTCTTCTATCCATCGAAAAATGATGAAACTGATAATATTTTTCAGTTTTTATGATTCTTTCCTAATAAAATCATAATAATATCACATAAGGAATAATATAAAATTGATTTCTTATAATTTTGCTCATAAATCATCACGATATACTTACTCTATTTTACTTCAGAAGAATGGACGTTATTGATGGTAAAATAAAAAGTTTATTTAGTTCGGAATACTATTCGGAATAATGACGATTTCTCGTTCAATTTTGCGCTTTGTCTTTTCTCTACTTACAATAAGATGGGCAAACGGACTTAATATTTTTGGTGTGAAATGGTGTCCACCCAATTATAGACAAAGTCGAATACATCACGATGTATGTGTCCATATCGGAACTTTGCCAATTAATCAAGAGGGACCACAAATTGGACGTCATTATGTGGAACAAGCTTCCGCAGAATGTACAAAGCTTCAAGGAGACCTGTTAACTGCCACCCAATGGAATAGTGCAAAGTATTCATTTCAGAATCTTTCTGCTTCAAACGAACCAGTCTATTTCGATAATATTCGAACGTATGATGATACTTCGACTATGATAAGTTTTTTGAAATAATTTCTTATGAGTAACTTTAAAATTTAATCTATAATTAAACGTTTCCAATTAGGCGAAGCATGTGATGGTGATGAATGTGTAGTAATGTCAGGAATATATTTCGATGATAATTTAGGTAAATATTTCAGTAACGAATTAAGAAGAGACAGAACGGAATACTTGTTTGACGTTAAGATTTTAAGAACGTCCTATGTAATTTCACTTTATCATGAACAGTATGATATAAATCCTTTAAGATCTCAATATATTGGAGAAGAAGAAATCGATATGCTTTTCATTCATCCTTTGGGTCCGCAATTCTATTTCAACTTTATCCCTTCTTTTGGTGAGTACGTTACCCGATGGGTAATCTGCGAAAAATTAGGTCTAAGTAGTTAATTATTGATTCTTGATTATATTACCAATTTACTTTTATCCTTACTTTTAGCTCATAGTTATTGTCCTGAAAAGACGAAGAAATTTGATTCGAAATGTATCTTTATAAAATTAATGGGGAAATATATCGATCGAGATCAGCACATACGGGAGTGCCACAGACACGGTTTATCGTTGATACGCATCCAAAAATATGAAACTATTTTATATCTGTACAATTTGTTGAAGAAAGAATATAGTTTTCATTTTTTTCCTAAACCACTTCTACTTCCTCTAAAGCAACATCCCACCATTTTCTGATTTATTATTATCCATACAAAATAGAAGAGGATTTACATTCACATTCAACATCGTCAATCTATTCATTAGACTTCCAATCTCCTCCAAATATGAAACTTCTAAATATCGTTCCAGCATACGAATTGAGTCAAACTCTTCGTTCGCAAAAACATGATGCACAAAAATTTTTGAAAATGGAAAATGACGGATGTTTAACTTTTAAAAATATAGTTATAAGTCTCTAATTAGGATTTTATTCTTCTTTTTATTAGATTTAAGTCCGTTTAAACTGAGTTGTCTAACTGAATATTCAACCAGTTTTTTGCCGGTTATGGAGTTACCGGAAGATGCAGTAGGTGGGGATTTAGAATGCGGCAATTATAAGAGCCATGATAGACAAGCTACGTTAAATGATGAGAGCAAATTAATTGTAGTACGACGAGGTTTAGATCGAACTACAAATTACGGGTATCTTACAAGCGAAGATTTTTCAGAGGTTCATTACATTTGCGTCGCAGGTATTGAATTTTCATTCAAATTTTTATCTATTTTTATTTTAAAGATAAGATATGGTGGTTAGATAATATTCCAACTTCCACATCTACTACCTCAACGACGACAACCACGACGACGACGACAACCACGACGACGACGACAACCACGACGACGACGACAACAACGACGACGCCGACAACAACGACGACCAC